>VDFB02046041.1:0-14508 GCA_007258455.2 Sequoia sempervirens
ATTATTTTGTGTTCTTTACTATTATGGACCTTCTCCTTTGGCTTGTTATTTCTTTCATCTAACTTCTTATTTTTTGAAACACCCAATAATGGATTATGTGTTTAAATTGGGCAAGAAACATACAACGATTAAGTAGTTAGGTTGTGTTGCATAGAATACAAATTTGATATTATTCTTGTTCCTTCTACCTTGAAAAGTCCTTGGTTTTCCTTACCTGTATAAAATAGCCAGGTGTTTTAATTTTTTTATGAGGTTAATGCAAAGTTTGTTATTGCAGAGGATTATAGTGTTTTTTGTATTGCACAAAATGTAAGGAGAATGTCTTGAATGCCATTGCAAATATAGATGGTATGTGCTTCCATGTTTAGACATACGATTTTTGAGTATGTTGGAGAAATCCATTGTTAAATGAATATAATTTATATGATATACATTTTATAGGTGTTGAATCTATACAAGTGGATAGCTCTAGGAACATTATAACTGTCACAGGCGAAGTAGATCCTATGGAAATAGCCAAGAAACTAAGAAAGTCCAAAAAGAATGCAACACTTTTCATTGTTAAAGTTGCAGGCTAAGAAGAGGGGAGGTCTAAAACACCCATCTCAACCATTTTATCTCAATAATGGAGATGTCATAGATTTAGTTTTCTTGGGAGTGTGCTACAATGTAATCTATAATTGGGACACAGTAGAAATAAAAAAATAGTTAATTTTAGCTACATGGTCTTTGGAAGCCACAAATTATGTTTATTAATAATATTCTTAAATCAATCCAGACAATGAGTTTGGGCTTGCTCCATTAAGTTGTTTTTTTAATTGGGGTTTAATGGGTTATGATGTTTTCCTATATTGTATCTTGGTTAGATTTGATTGGATTTGGAATATATTTATTGCAATTTATTGTATCTAAGTTCTATGGGAAATTTTCTTTCAACTATATCTACTTACAAGTAGTTCTCTTTAAGTGTCTATTTCTAAAGCTTGGTAGATTACTGTTGAGTAGGTTAAACAATGATGAATAATTTGTGTAGAAGTAGGAAAATCTCTTTAGTCATTTCTAAGTACTTTTTCTTGTACCCTTTTAGTTTGCTATTCTGAAGACCATAAGGTAACATTCATCATGCATGAAATTGATGAGTGTTGTGTTCTAGAAAGGCACAAGGCACAAGACACAAGACAACAATCATTAAATGGTTGTACTATGGCAAGGAACAAGGCAATAGTCAAAGCATTTAGTGTGATGTATATTGTATAGTATGTTGAATCAGATCGACCATAATAGTGCAAAGTAAATTTAAAAATTTATATAGCTTGCATATAATGCAGGGGAAATGGGAGCTATGAATATATTAAACTGTGCATATCATCATTACAAGCTAGAAATAAGAGTGTAGAGCCATAGCGGTGGAGCTTGGGATAGATCATAACATTACTATGAGCAGATCGGAGAATTATAATAGATGGGAAGTAACATTTGTCATTTATACAGAGGAAATCAAAAAACTTGTATGGTTTAGTGGTGTTTAGAATGCTATATATATGCCAGTAATATTGCCAATTGATTGGGGATAAATAATTAGTTTGTGTATATTGAATTTCAATTCATATTATACATGTTTTGTATATATAAAATTTATTTTTGTTGAAATAAAGGACATGGATATGGAGTGAGCACACATTTTTCATATTTTTTGTGGTTTTTTATTTTTCCACATGCATTGAACAAAGTTTATATGTTTTGTAAACAAGTTTCTCTTACATTTGAAAAGGAAACATTCTTAAAACTTAGTTTTTCTTGTCTCTATTGTATTATTTTCAAGGCTTCACATCATTTTTACAATGAGCATTTCTAGAAGTGTTTTCAATTCAAGGGAATTGGTTTGTGCTTTATTGCGCAGATGTTTTAAATAAACAGGGTAAAAACTTTATTGAAAATCAGAAGAGAAGATTACAAAAAAATCCAGGCCACAAAGACCCGCCAACAGCAACAAAGCAACACACATCAGCCTTCCTCATTGTGACCATCCCCATCTTTAACCAGAATCCCTTCTAAATCCTGGCGGAGCTCCTGGGGAACTTGCTCCCACCCCTCAATCTTCCAACCGAGAAGATTCTCAGAAGCCCACTTAGCCAAACAATCAGCAGCCCTATTCCACTCCCGAGGAATATGGACAAAGGATATAAACTCCATCAAAGAACTAATCTGTAAAATCTGTTGCACCATTCCAGCCAGCTGCCAACTAACATCAGACACCGTCCGATTATTTATCAAACCAATCAGAACCTGAGAATCAGATTCACAAATAACCCTACGCCAACCCAAATCATAAGCCCTCTCAAGAGCATAGAGAATCGCCAAACCTTCCATAAGGTTGATAGATTACACCCCTTTGTGAGCAGAGAAGAAGAAAACCACAGAGCCCGAAGAATCCCAACCAACTCCACCAATTCCAGCAGGACCTGGATTGCCTCTTGAAGAACCATCAGTATTGATCTTCAAGATTCCATCTGGAGGGGGCATCCACCTGCCCAACCTTTGGACTTTTTGTTTCCCCCTCCTTCCCCTCTTGACGCAAGCCGAAACTGAAGACAACCCCTGGATTCCAAGTCTCTCCACCTTCTCAGCGTCCCCTTTGTCTAAAGGGAAAACAACCTCACACTTAGCTTCCACCGTCTCCTGAATCATAGCCCTTACTCTTTGCCAAACTTGTTGGAATATCAACCTTTCACCCCAAAAAATTCTACGATTTCGTTCTAGCCAGATTTGCCACAATATGAAAGTAGGACCTACATACCACACCTCCTGCAGGAAAGAGGTTCCAGAAGGAGGTCTACCAACACTGTTCCAAAACTCCACCAGAGAAGAGGTGTGAACACACGGGATTCTCCAGGCCTCCCACCAAATATGCCAAAGATGCAAAACAAAGGGGCACCGAAAAAACAAGTGGGAAGAATCCTCCTCCGCTGCCCCGCATAAAACACAAATAGAAGGGCCTTGAAACCCTCTCTTCTGAATATTGTCCCACGTCAAGCACCTGTTCCAGGCCAAGGTCCAGAGAAAGCAATTACACTTTGGCCAGGAGAACTTATTCCACACTCTCTTCCACCAGTGAACCTCCCCCCCCTCAAGCCTGTGGGATAACAATCTCTGATATCCATAAGCAACAGTAAAGACACCCTTAGGATTAGGAGACCATGAAAGAACATCCTTCTCCTGCAGGGAACTACATTTCCTGTTGGAGAGGATTTTGTGCAACTCAGCACAGTCCTCCACCATACCAACATCAGGCCACTCGCCAGGGCTCTTCCATCCCACCATTCTCAGCTGATCACGGGCAGAGAAGGACTTAAAATCACTCACCCTTGACCAACCAGCGTCGAGGAACCGCTGGCACAAGGTAACCAAGTTCAGAAACTGGGAGAGAATGGGGGGAAAACCATCCCAAGAATCAGACCAGAAGAGAGCTTCCGTCCCCCTTTTGCAAATCCAAAAAAGGCCATCCTTTATGAGATCAGCCCCTTTCTTGAGAGTACCCCAAATCACCGAACCTTTCCCCCTCAAGGAGTACCGGGGAATATCACTCTGAGGGATCCCTGGAAAATACTTATGAGATAAAATTCTAGCCCAGAGATGATCCTGCTCCACACACCAGCGCCAATACAACTTAGCAGCTTGAGCCACGCTGGACAACAACGACTGCCTTAAACCAAGCCCTCCGAACTGCTTTGGGCTACAAACAGTATCCCACTTGACAAGACTCCATTTGGCAGACTGTAGGCTACCAGCCCATAAAAACTGTCTAGCTAGAGAATCCAACTCCTTAATGAAACTCACCGGGGCAACCTGGATCATGCATCTGTAGATGGGGAGAGCCTGCACCACAGACTTGAGCAACTAAACATGCCCAGCAAAGGATAGCCATCTGTGGGTCCAATGATTAACCTTCACACGAAATTTATCGAATATATTTTGCCAAGAATCCCTATGAGGTCTTCCAACAGAGATCGGAATACCAAGGTAGGTCAAAGGGAGAGACCCAATCTGAAATCTCAAAATTTGAGCAATCCTCCTCTGAATGGGCTCAGGAGTGTTAAAGAAAAAGATGGAGGACTTTTCCTCATTGATCAATTGGCCCGAGGCATTAAGATAAACATCCAACACTTTACGCATATTAGTAGCTTCCCTGATAGATGCCAGACCCATCAAAGCTGTTTCATCCACAAACTGCAAATGAGACTGCGAAGGTAAGCCACCATTCCACCTCCATCCCGAAATAAGCCCCAGCTCCACATGCCTTCTCATCAAGTGACCCAGACCCTCGGCAAGAAGGATAAACAAATAGGGAGAGAGGGGATCTCCCTGGCGCAAACCCCGAGACGCACCAAAAAGCTCTGAGTGCTCACCATTGATTAACACAGAAAAGGAAGTTGTAGTAACACAACTCATTACCCATCTAATCCAATCCTCTCCAAAACCAAAAGCGCCAAGAATCTTCTGAAGGAAGGACCACTGAACTCTGTCATAAGCCTTAGCCATATCCAATTTGATAAACATTGCCTTAACCTTGGAAGTGGCCATAGAATGGATAGTTTCAGTAGCAATCACCACCCCATCCAAAATTTGCCGACCCTCCACAAAACCGCCCTGTTCCTCAGAAATCAACACTGAAAGCCACTTTTTCAACCTGTCAGCCATCAATTTAGAGATAATTTTATAAATCACATTGCACAGAGAGATAGGCCGAAATTGCGTTAACCTATCAGCACCCTCACACTTGGGAATGAGAGCTAGGAAGGTGGAATTGAGAGCCCGTAGCATTTGCTTATTTGATTGAGACTCCTGCACAACTGCTAACAAGTCCAATTTGATAATATCCCAGAACTCTTGGAAGAACTCAATCGGAAAGCCATCCGGGCCAGGGGCTTTCCCCTTCTTCATCTGAAACACTATACCCTCTAGCTCATCAAGCGAGATGTCACTCATAAGATGCTCATTCATCTCTCTAGAAACAAGAGAGGGGATACACGATAGGACTTGAATTTCCTCATCGACACTCCTTCGCTCCTCCTCCTTGAATAAAGAAGCAAAGTATTGAACTGCTTCATTAGAGATCTCCTGAGAGGAGGAAAGCTGCTCACCCTTGTCATTCACTAAAACAGAAATAGAGTTGCCATGTCTCCTGGCTTTTACCGAATTGAAGAAGAAGGTAGTATTCTTATCTCCTTCCAGTAACCAATCAACTCGGGCCTTTTGTTTCCAAAAAATTTCTTCCCTTAGCTCACACTCCTCCAGCAGCTTCAGGGCCTTGGCTTCTTCCAAAAGTAGCACTTCAGTCATCCCATCCTCCCTAATCCTCCTCGTAACACCAGCCAACTCCGCCTGAGCAGCAGCCTTAGCATGGAAAATGTTTCCAAAGCAGTGTCGATTCCATCGTTTGAGTTGATACTTGACAAATTGAAGTAACTTAGCAAAAGTATACATTTTAGTACCATAGGAAGGTCTACCATACCTCCACCATTCAGCCACGTAGTCATGAAAAGAGGGATCCCTAAGCCACATAAGCTAGAATTTAAAAGGAGGAGACCGAGGCACACGAGCCGAAGAGATCGCGAGCTTGATAGGCCAATGATCTGAACCCCTCCAGTCCCAAATTTCAGACATAGATGACCACAAACCACCAACCCAATAACAGGAAACCAAAAAATGATCAAGACGCTCAGCAATGCAAGCCTCCCCAATCCTCCGATTAGTCCAAGTGAACTGGCCATTACTAGGCTTGATATCAACTAGATTTAGAGCTAAAATGTTATCCTGAAGGAGAAGAGCAGAAGGCTCCAGCCTCACAATACCACCCCATTTCTCATCCAACTTAGAGATAGCATTAAAATCCCCCGCCATTATCCACAGATGGTAAGGAGCCATACTTCTAACAAACCTGATATGGGTCCACAATAATTGCTTACCATGAAGCTCAGGAGGCGCATAAATATTGGAGAAAAATATAGCCTCCCCTGACTCAAAGCAGGAAGCAATCATGGAGAGAGATGACTTGGAGGACATCCACCAAAGAGGAGAAATCTTTCGAGGATTCCATAAACAAGCCACTCCCCCAGAAGCCCCCTGCGCACCAATACATTGGCACTCACCATTCCCCCACAGCTTAGGCATCAAACCAAACATACTTTCAACCGACAGCATAGTCTCCTGGAGAAAGAGCACATCAGGAGATTGACTTCTAACCAAATCATGAACAACTTTTTGTCGAGGGCCACTATTCAAGCCCCTTACATTCCAAGATAAAACAATCATTTCAAGGGGCTCAAAAAAAGAGAATCCAAGGTCTTAACAGACCCTGACTCCACCAAGTTCTCCCCTATCATTTTGATCTTTTCCACATCCTTCTTCCTGCCAAGCTTAGAGACCTTTTCCGTCCCACCTTTTTTTAGATCCTTCTGAAGAATTCCCAAATGAGAAGACAACTTATTACTCTTACCTAGCTCCAAGCCCGAACCCCGAGAGTGGTGGGCCGAAGCGTCTTTTCTTTTTTCTGGAACAACAACACAACTTGGTTCCTCCAGAGCCCTCAACTGATGGTTTGAATCCAAAATCCCAGTCTCCTCAACTTATGGAGCACAAAGAACCTCTAAACAGAGCCCTTCAAGCCCTAGATCTTTCCCATCCTGCACTACATTTGGCAAACCCGTATGCACCTCCTGCTGAGAAAATTGCACTATCTGAATAGGAGACCCTTGCTATTCAACTTCCATAGTCCCTTGATCCAAGTCCACCAAACCCGGATTCACTTCCTGCTGACTAAAATCATCCAATACCTCAAATCTATTAAAAGTGTCCTCTCCATGCCTTTCTTTGAGAGTCCTCTTCTGCCCCTTATTTCTATTCCGATTCCTGACCAGAATAAAACCATCCTCCCCGGCACCACCTTCCAGAAAAGGACCCTTACCCTTATCCAACCTAGAAGGATTCTTAGGAGGCTGTGAAGCTTTAGTCTCCAAAGGCTTGGCCCTTGGACATCTACGCAGTAAGTGGCCATATTCATGACACAACCGACATCTAAAGGGTAAGGTCTCATAATCAAGTTGTTGAACCCATGAGTGAGAGCCTGCACTCACTTCAAGGGAATCTGGAAAAGGTTTACTTAAATCAATTTCCACACAGAATCGAGCAAATGCCATTACCTTTTTGAATTGCATTTGCTGCGACGAACCAACGGGTTTACCAAGCATTGAGGCAAGAAGATGCAGAACATCTTCACGCCAGCACTCGACCGGTAGCCTTGGCAATCTAACCCAGACTGGAACTCGACTAGGAATCTCCTCTGCCGGATTGAATCCTGCATGCCATGGCTTGATAAACAAGCCCACCTGATTGTAAAAATAAGGGCCTCCTTCAAAAACCTTGATCCTATCTGCCATGCAATCAAACGTGACCATGAAATAGTTATTGGCTAGGAGCCGAATCTCCATCTCTCCTACTGGCATCCAAGTCCTCCTAGCCCAGGACTCCAAAAATTGCAACAAAATTTTCAAACCCAAAAATTTGTAGTACAATGAATGGCGTGAGTAGTACTCAATATCTTCAGTGAGCATCTCCATCGGGATCACCACATTCGGCCTCTCTTTACACCTTTCGAGGCAGCCGTTAATCTTGGGAACACGAAACCCTCCTGATGAACCAACCTCGTTCTTCTCCAAATTCTGAGAAAATAAACTATTATCATGAAGACGAGCCCCCGAAGGAAAGGGATTCGAGCCAAGAGCGGCACGAGAATCTAGCTTAGTTCCCTCCCCCGAAGGTTCTCCAAGCTCCATTGGGGAAAGAAAGAGGCACAACCCAAACCCACACCCTTCAGCTAAAGGCACACCACTGACCACTTGGCAAAACCCCACACCAAGCCAGCTCCAACCCCAGACACAGCTCCACACCCCACACCAAACCCCACCTTCCACCAAGCAAGCAAATCCGACACCCTACACTCCCCAACCACGGCCAAAAGCCTGGCCGCATGCACCAAACACCAGAGAAAAAGGAAGGAGAATGGCCGCGGGAAAAAGAGACCCCCAGCCACCGAACGCCCCCCAAACCCACCCACTAAAACACCAGAAGAAACGCCCCCCCCAGCACGCATGCAACACCCCACCCACTCAACACAGAGATAGAAAAAAGCAAGAAAAGAGCTAGGAAGCCTTGAATTCTTTAATACTGAGGGGAAGAGCAGCGCCCATGCATAATGTTATTAGGTCATTCAATCATGTTATTTAATCCTTCAAAAGGTAAAAGAAAAAGTGTTTTTCCAACATTTTGATAAGGTGCCATTGAACAGATTCTCTTATTGAAAGGATTTGTACTTTTAATTGAAGGAATTGAATTTTGTTGATCAATACAATTTTTTCCCAGATTTTTGACCTTTAGCTGTTGAAATCATTTAACTTTATTGGAAAAATTATTATTCTCAATACAACAAAGCACTTCAATTAACATGCATCCATATTTCCTATCGACGAACACACTGCACTTCTTAACAGTGAAGGGCTAGTTAAAAGTATTTTAACTTTCTAGCACGTCAGCCTCTTTAGTAAAGAATACCTTGAATCATATGGAGCAGAATTAATTTTTTGTCATTGTAAAAGGCTTCCACAATCTTTAAAGTGGCCAGTGCTTTGTTTCACAGCAGGAGATAGTGGCAACCGGTCGACTATGAAACAATCAATTTTAGATGCCAGAAATGCTATTCCACTGAACATCTCACCTCTCATTGCCGCATAAAGAGGGTTAACAAGAAAAGAAATCAATCCTCATGTGAGAGACACACTTGGTGGGTGGATGCCAAACCTAATCATTATGTCATACACACACATAGATATACATACACACATATATAAAAGTATTTTGATATATCCTTAATTCATGTATCCTATATTTAGAAAATGAGAAATATCCATCCCCATCCCCATTCTCAGTAACTGTGCTAGTAAAAAAGTAAATAAAAAAGTGCAAATACATAAATGATACACAAAATGAAACATCAAACCATTATTTTATAAATGAACAGTTAATTCTGACTTTTCCATGGTCTAAAATAATTATCATAAAATATTAATGTAATAATAAGAGTCCAAAATACTATACAGTCAAAAAGATTTGGCTTGGTTGAATGACCCCTTTGCATATAAATTTACAGAATCGATGAGAAGCATCCATATGGGCTCCTGTTTATGTTTTCACTTCTGCTAAACATCCACCCAAACTAGTCCCACTCCCATTCCATGCTTCCCCCATTTTAACCATTGGCGTTTGATTTGTCTCATCATTAGTAACCATCTGTTCTAAATAAAAATGAGAGAAAATTCACTAAAGTAAAATTTAAATTTGTTAAAAACAAGAGCAAACAGAAAAGAAAATCTTATAATGTATTACATATTCTAAAAGTTTTGTCAATCGGGACAGAGCTTAGTAGGTGAAAACCTCAAAACGGTGCATTACATTCACCATTCCTCCCATCCTTCTAAAAAATGCTTTAAAAGTGTATCTGTGTTAAGTGGGCCCCTTACCTTGTAATTATTACCAACATTAAATGAGAAAAAGATATTATTATCACTAAAAATAAAGTAATGAATATTCACAAAGAGTCATCTTGAATATGACTAAAAGCACATAGATATATAAGCCCCCCTCAAAAAATCAAATTATAAAAAAGGAAAGTATTTTCTTGCCTTACCTCTCTGAATCTGCCCAAGAATCTCCTCACAAATGGCTGCTATAGTTTTCCAGCTCCAAGAGGGAGACGGTGAAATGAAGTAAGAATGAGAAGTCTAAGGTTTGGGAGAAGTAAAAGGGTGTGGGCACTTGTTTTCTAATGCATATTCTTTAGTTTTACTGTGTTTTTTCTTTCTTTCATTTGTGATGTCATTGGGAAACACCCAAGTGCCCCTGGGACAGTCAGGGAACAGCTAGGTATCTCCTGACCTGGCAGGAGGATGGTTGGGCATCCTGTCCTTTCTGGAATAGCTTATAGTGCATCTCAACATCCATAAATCATCTTGGACAACTCCCAGCATCCCCTTTGTCTAAATTTTTTGTGGACAGCCCCTACATGAAGCTTGGGGACATCTTGGACTTGGTGTGAGTATGTCGAGGATAGCCCAAGAACACTTCATCCCTACATGTCCAAAATGGCAAGGGTCATCAACATGGTTGTACCAAGCCAGGGATGCCTTCCCATGGTATGATTTGGGTACACATATATAAAAATATTACAATATCATATTTCAAAATAAAGAAAATTAACCATAATAAACAAAATAGAAATTACTCAGTTTAGGTTTAATTATTTCTCTGTGTTTATATCATGTTTTTATATTGTATTTAATTTTATCTCTGTTTTTATTACAATGTTCAAGGGGATGTGCGCCCGCCCTTCCACCCCACCCCCCAAAAAAAACCCACGTTTCCAAGACGGGGACATTTTTGGGATGCAAGGACTTGGGGGAAATGTTCCCCTCTCCCACCACCACCTTTGTTGGGATGCAAGGAATGCCACTGGGATGCCAAGACATTCGAGGGACTCCTAGAAGTCTCCTGAGCATCTCCAGGATGCCCAGGTGTCTCCAGCAGCCAGATGGCAAAAAGGGAGATTCAAAATTAAAAAACATAAAATTTTCATTGATTTTAAAGCCCAAGGCCGAACCCTAATGGCCATGGGCCCCACCTAAGCCCCACAAACACTATAAAACACCCTCAAATCCTCATTTTAACTCACAAACACAAATCAACAGCAAGCTGATAGTGTGAGTGTGAGAGTGAAAGAGTGAGAGTGAAGTGCTGCAAATGCAAGAGGGTTGAGGAGGAGCAAGAAGAAAAGGAAGGAGATAATCTACATCAAGCTGCAAGGATTTTTCAAGCAAGAGGTAAGATTCTATGACTATTTTTTTTTGTTAGTTTCGTATTCATATTCATAGGCATGGCTGCATATTCATATTGTTATCAACATTGAAGTTTGAAAATCAAAAAAATCATATACTAAATTGCAAATTTCAATTTTAATTTGTAAGTTTTAAATAGTTATTAGTTTCGTTTTAAAATTTCAATTTTGCAAAAAATAATAATAATAATTATACAACAGCAAGCTGTCATATTTTTTATTTTTTTATTTAAGTTTTACAAATTACTTCTATTAGTTATTATGTTCAAATTTATTATTTTTTATTTTTTATTTTGTCAAACTAGGATTACACTTTTGTGTATCCTTTGCTTTTGCGCTTTGTGTGACCTCAAGTAAGAAAAACAAAAGTGAAATCCTTGGTTGACAAAGTTGAAAGATTAAGAACAAAGATTTTTATTTGTGTATTCTCTGCTTCTATGCTTTGTGCAACCTGAAGTAAGTAAAACAAAAAGAAAATATTTGTGTCTTAATCCTTTGCATTATGCATAGTTTGAATTTTAACATTATAAACTTATAAATTTTATATCATTTATTGCAGTGTCACTATGAGTTCTCATGGCATGAGTGAGGACGAGGTTGAGATTCAAAGTGAAAATGAATCCAATTATGCACCTAAGGCTAACGAAAATGTAGAAGCAGAGAAGGGTGAGCATGAAACCCAAACTACCGGTTCCATTGCGAGTGCAGCTGCAAATCTTAATTGCCCCTCCATAATATTGACAGATTTTGCTAAGGGTCCCTTTGATCCTAAGTCTCCTTTAAAACAATTTGCAACAAAATTACAGAGCAGGTTGGGCCATCTGGGGCACTAGGTTGTGGAAGTGCCACTTTTGTAACCTTGAATTGTAGGGCAGTATTACCAAAGTTAATGTCCACCTCCTTCATATTCGACGAAAAGGTGTAGATGTATGTGAGGGAATGGGAAGAAACCTGAAATTTAGGGCAGAGATATGTAGGCTATGGGGTGGCCCAAGTAGTGAAGACAATGCAATTGCACCTTCATATGCTTCTTTGTCTCTAAGGTCAAAGGGTCATCATAGCCAGCCATAGGGTTCTACTACTAGTTTGCAGGCTCAGAGGCAAGTTGCATGTATACCAGTTTCTTCTACTTCAAGGGCCCAAGTAGTAGAGGCTAGGGGGAAACACAAGTTGACAAGTGATGCTCCTAACCCACTAGCAAAATTATTCAATGTGCAAAAAAAGGATGAGGCAGATGACGCCATTGGTAAATTCTTCTTTGCCAATGGCATTCCATTCTATGTGGCTCACTCTCCTTATTATAAGGAGGCGATGGCAAAGGTAGCGAGGGTAGGACCATCATATGTGTCACTCAAGGAGACAAAATTGAGGACCACAATCTTGGATAAGAACTATTCCAAAATTAATATGTTAATGGAGAAAATGAAGGAATGTTGGGTGACAAGTGGATCTAGTAAAGTCATGGATGGGTGGACAGTCATTAGGCATCATTTACTCATCAATATCATGGTTACATGTTCAGAGGGCCCTTATTTTCTTATGCAATTGATTGTTCAGGGCATCGCAAGGATGTTGATTTTCAATTTCAAATCCTCAAAAATGCTATAGAGTAGGTTGGGCCACAAGATGTGATCCAAGTAATGACAAATGCAGCCCATGTGTGCAAAGCTACAGGGAAGTTAATTGAGGCAGCTTATAGACATATTTGGTGGACTCCTTGTTGTGTGCATGCCATGAATAATGCACTCAAGGACATGGGAAAGATTGATTGGATCAAAACAATGGTCAATAATGCTAGAGATGTGCAGATGTTTATCTACAACCACCAAACTTCACATGCACTCTTCAAGACCTTCTCTAAGAAGGAATTCTTGAGACCCATCAAGATTAGATATGCATCCTATTTCATTCTCTTGGAGAAAATGCTTGAATTGCAAGAGGCATTACAACTAATGGTTATGGCGGTAGAATGGAATCGATGGCACAACTCCAAGACAGAGCAAGGGAAGAGGGTAAAGGATGTATGTAGTGAAGACTAAAGAGTGATGTTTTTTGGGGCAATGCAAAACATATTGTCTCCATCTTTACTCTAGTCTTCCAGGTGATTAGATATGAGGATGCCAATGCACCTGACCTTGGAGAGGTGTATGAGTGCATAGATTCTATGTTGGACCAAATGAAGGTTATCGTGCGAGAGGACCCCATATTAGCATTTTACAATGAGCACATTCAGCCAATCATTCATCAGAGATGGGAGAAGCTCAACACTCCCTTGCACACGGTTGCCTATGCATTGAACCCCAAGTGGTACATGCAAAGGCCTAATAGAGTTACACCCATATAGGATGTTGAGGTGAAGGAAGGGTTCATGAGGGCCATCTAAAAGATGCATGGTCCTGTACAGGTTGGCATCATTCGTACTGAGTGGAAAAAATTTGCCACTCTTAGGGGTTATCCTAAGGAGGCCAAGATGGATAGGGTAACTATGGCACAAGAAGACCCAATTTAGTGGTGGACTATGCATGGACCAAATTGTTTGACTACATCTCTAGCCATTTGTTAGCTATCTCAGGTTTCTAGTTATCTTGTTGCTAAGAGGAACTAGTCTACTTATAGCTTCATCCACTCCCTTAAGAGGAACAGGATTACCTCTAAGAGAGAAGCTTGTGGTTGTACATAATGCCTTGCATCTCATTGACCACAACACACTTTTGTACAAGGAGAGTCCAGTATCACGATGGGATGTAGAGCCGAGGGGCTAGCACAAATTGATGAGGATGCTACACAAACAGGTTGGTATTAGTAAGGAGGAGCTTGACCATATGGAGTCCAAGTCCAACAATTCTAGTGATGAGGAGTTTGGGGATGATTAGAGGCCTCACTTCACTCCATTTTGTTATTTTGAACATTTGTTATCATCATTGTACTCATTGTAATCATCATTATGAAATCTTTATATAATACAAATTTTGAATTCGACATTTTCATTGTTCAATGTTAAATTGTTAATGTTCACTTCAAAGTTTAGTCGTTTCTAAGTTTTACTAGTTGACCAAAGTTTCATTTTTAATTCTTATACTTTACATCTTTTTATATTTTTCAAGTACTATATATATTTGAGCGCCGCCCCCCCATCATTGCCCTGCCGCCATCCCCCCACTGTCCCAAAACTTAGGCCCTTGGTCCCCCGTCCTCAAAACCCATCCCTGTGTCAAGAAACTCCATGGAACTATGTTTTATTATGACTCTTGTTTGACAATCAGGTCCTTCTCGAGTATGGCAATATCTAACCAGTCAGGACCTGTCATATACAAGAGCTCAATAGTACCAGAATTGTGCCTGTATGGGTACAAGAGCCTCCAAGGAAGTATTTGGTAATGTAGCTTTTTAGCAATGATGGAATTCACTTCTTCAAAAGCTTAAGAAAATCAACTTGAAGCAATCAAGTATATGAAAAAACCCACCAGGATATGCATACTAGCAGTCAAAAGCTTCCTTTTTCTGCAAGCACTAACTATCTCCATGAATTCTTCCAAGCTCAAAACAAGGTACTCAGATATCTAAAA
>VDFB02046042.1:0-15285 GCA_007258455.2 Sequoia sempervirens
GCTTATAGTGTAAGAATGTCAGGTTCACCAAAATGAAATTTCAAGAAAATGGGGAAGATGTGTGATGTTGTGGATGATCAAAAGGTTTAAATACACTCCCACTTTCCCTAATTTCATTAGAAAAAGAGATCTCCCAAGGATATGATTGACTTTCAACCTTAAGGTGAGTCAACCCTATTTAGGAAAGTCTTATGCTTTCTTATGACATAAATGATTGATTTTCACTTTGGGAGATAAATTTAAATTCATTAAAAAACTCAATTGCATGATCTAACACTTGAAATGCAGAATATTATGATAACAAAAATGGAAACAACAATTTGTAGGTAGACTTGAGAAGGGAAAAATGGTGTGCACCTATGATTAAAAGTGGGTTTTAAGCTCTATAGAAGGATTGATTCACCCTAGGGTGAATGGGTCTTAGAGTAGGGGTCCAAAATCTGATTTTGTAATCCTCAAATCCTTAATCTAAGCTTTTGATTTCTCCAGGTTTGACTTTTGAAAAACCAAAAATAAATTTTGAATATGAGTTTTTGTGGCTTGACAATAATGATGACAACTTTGACAACTTTGTAAAATTGCTCCTTTGATCAATTTTCAATCCTTCTTCACCTATAATTTTTTACATACAAAGAGAAGAAAAATGTTTATTTTTCGGTGAATAGGGATTTTCCTTAGTCAAATTCCATGTTGGTAATTAAACCTTGATAATGAAATGATGATAAATGGAAGGAATTGATGAATGAACAATGTTATGTCACAACTCACCAAACCCTTGATGGCTGCTCTTAGAGGACTGAAGTCTAAAACATCTCTCTAAGGTTTGGATCTTGCATGAATTGGCTTGATTGATTGCTTGATATGATGCTTAAATACTTACTTGAATGCTTGAAACCTACACCACAATGTTAGCTCAAAAACATGACATGAACACACATGAACTTTGACATGATGATATGATCTTGATTGCTACTATAGATAACTGATAAATATTCTCTTTAATGCTCTTGACAATAATATTTTCTCTTATGAAATTTGGGTTGTTTGTGTTCTAATTGAATTGATAAAATAACTATGTATTTATAGGTGTTTATCTAATTTTCTGAAAATTAGATTCCACAAGCCGACATTTGAAACTTGAATTTGAATTATTAAAAGGCTGCCAAAAACATATAAAAAATTGGGTCTTGGCACTTAAGGAGGACCCATTTTCCCTTGGGAGAATGGGTCCTAGGACCTAAATCCAGGACACAATTTCCAAGGTGTTTTAATTACTGTTGGCAATTGTTTAATACAGGTTTCCCTTTGGAAACACAAGAATAATAAGGATTTGGAATGCATACATTTCTAAATTAGAAGCTTAATTAATTCCAATTAATTAAGGGGCCCAAACATACTGTGAAATTATTAAGGTATACATTTTTTTGCACTATAGTTCCTAATTTTGATTTAATTTATTAAATACATATTCAAAGTGAATGGAATGGGGTGGAACTAAGTGTTTGGCTATATGGGATTCTAAAAATGTTGATAAATGAAATGTGTCTAATTGGTGGTCCTTTCCTTTAGACAAATCTTAGATCCTTGTTCAATTGATTTTGCAAATTACCAGGGTTAATTTCTTCTTTTTAAATCTTGTTGCGGTTCCTTTGATTCCTTTCTTTATTTAATGATTATTATGTTTGGAGGGGTTAGTAGTTTTTTTGTAAAACTCCCTTGCCTTTTTCCTTGCCTTTTTCTTCTTCTTCTTTCTTTATTTATACCTTTGGCTATGTGGAAATATCTTCATTGTGTATGGTTGTAGATTCTCTTTGATCAATATGTAGTGTCATAAATTGTCACCTTTGACAATTCTACACTAGGTTTTACTCCCTTTTATGTGCTTGGACCTAATTTCCTAAATTATGCATTCCATGACCCATTTTAACATTTATAAAAAAATAAAATATGGAAAGTCAAAATATAAATTTAATATTTTTCCCCTGACACTTTGGATCCCAAAAAATGAGGGATCTAGTCTAGGGAATCCTATGCCCTAGACCTCTTAAGTTGGCCTTGTTATGCCTTGCATAACCACCCCATTTTAATTTTTGGAATAAAATGGGTCCCCCTTGTTTTTGTTTTATCTTTGGTGTTTTCTTTGGGTCTTAGGAGTTGTTCTTTTCGCTCCTAAGACTTTCTCTTTTTTTGTGTTCTGGTAGAAGCAGACTTAGAATAGAAACTGGACTTAACACTTTTCCTCAGTTCCAAGTCTTCATTCGGTTCCAGTTCCATGTCCGCCCTTTTTCTCCTTGTTATGTTCTTTGTTTTTTGTTGCATTTTGCACTCCCGGGTCTATTTCTCCATTGAGTTGTTTGTTGTTTTTCCTTGCGTTTTGTTTTTCCCGGCCGGAAGCGGAACCAGAATTGGAACCTAACTTGGAACTTTCTAAAATTTTCAGATTTTGTTCCCGTTTCAATTCTGACTCTGCTCGTTTGCCTCATGATGTTTCTTTTCATTTGTGTTTGGGTTGGGTCCAGTTTTTGTTCCGGCCCCACTTCCTGTTGTTGCTTGTTTCCCTTTTTTTTGTTTTTGTCTCAATTTTTGTTCTTTTTTCCAGGAGCGAAACTAGGGTTGGATCAGTACTTGGAACTTTGTAAAATTTTTGGTTTTGGTTTTGGTCTCGTATCTGTGCCCACCTTATCTTTGGTGTCCATGGGAGTTATCTATTTTTTCACCTTGATTGCTCTGCCTCTGACCAACCCCATTAATGGCATTAATTGCAGCCTCCTCACATGCGTGAATTGATTTTAAAATCATAATTATGTTTAATTAGCTCATTATCTTGGTTATTCAACGTGTTTTAATGAACCAGAGCTAGACGAACTTTGAGAGGAGCGATTTGATTGCGGAGGCGTGTTGTGGAGTGAACCTTTATCACTTTTTGGTCTTTCCTTGTGGGCGTTTTAAGGTAGGGTTTCTTTTCTTTTCTCTTTTGTTCTCATTTTGTGTTGTCGTTGCTTTCTTGTGTTCTTCCTCGTCGTGTTTTTTTTATGCGTTCGTAGAGATTTATTTTGTGAGTCTTCGTCATTGTGTGTTTTCTTTTGGTTTGTTTGCTTTGTCTCATTCTATTTTGTTTTCTTTCTGTTTGTTGCTTTTGCTCGTTGTCGCTTTCATGACAGGTGTGTTTTATTGTTCCCTAGTTCTTCACTAGAGTTTTTACTTATTGGGGTTTTTCGTACTTAAACGTTTTAATGTTTGTTGGAAACCCCTCTAGTTTCATTTCTATGTTAGTTTTGTGATTTCCACATGGGGTGTGTGATGCCCTAATTTTCTGAGTCGACGTGTCGAGCAAACTAGGGTTTGTTTGCCAACCTTTACAAAATGTTTTTCCTCTAGCTTTAAATTGGTCTTCGTACAGTTAAGGTGTGAGGTTAAGCCCCTCTATTTTGGTTTTTCTTCAATAGCAATGTGACCTTGATCTTTTAATTCATATGACCATGACTTCAGGATGGTGCTCTGTTTTGTTGGTAAAACTAGCGGAAGCGGACTTGGGACTAAACTCGTCCTGATGATGTTTGCCATTGAAGTTCATTCCTAAAAAGATCCCACTTCTGCTTATTGATAATTTCAGTCTTCACAATTGTTCTTAACCAGAGTCAGAACCAGAGTGGAGGTAGAACTTGAAACTAGTGATTAGTTTCTAGTTTGATTTCTTTTTTGGTCTTGGTTCCAGTCTAGTTCCAGTTCTGATCCTGCTATATGTTGAAAATGTTTTACATTCTTTATTCTTTTGTAACTTCACCTCTAATAAAAGTGAAATTTGGCTGAGTATGAGAATTGTCCTAAGGAAATAGAGGATGGTGTTACATGATAAATTGATTACATGATTTTGTTCATCTAATACATGAGTTTATTACAGAGTGAGGAGGATGTCAGGGGCATCTGAAGAGGCTTCTCAAAGGAGCCAACTGACATAAACTTTAAAGCAAGGAGCAAAGCCGAAGAAGGTCAAAGTAGAACAACTCCCTTACACTCTGAGGTACAATCACATGGAAGCTATTCTCACAACAAGTAAGGTTGATTCTGATTGGGCTAATATTACTGACACCAACTTAGGCCCCTTTAATTATGAGGAACTAGTTGATGAAACCTTTAATGAAGATGTTACACCAAGGGCACAAAGGATTGCTCAGTCCGGTTTGGCACATGTTGCAATTTTTCCTTTGTTTGTCCAGTGTCTGGAGTTGATTCTTGTAGTAGCTAGAGCTTATAATCCTCCTACCAGGCAGTGTGTGGATGTGAAGGGAAATGTTATCATTGATCTAACGCCACAAATGATCAGATTCCTGTTTGATGTACCTCCTCCACAAGATCCGAGACAGTTAAATGAAGCAAAAGCATTGAAGCTATATAGTGATAAGAAGGAAGCCAACATAAATCATATGAATAAGCATTGGATGAGAGTAGAGAAGAAGTCTCCCACTAAGCTTCCTGATCAGCCTAAAAGGGAAGACTTCAAATAAGAGATTGGGGACATAATCATGATGCTCTCTAGGTGTTTGGGAAGAGAGATGCCTCCCAATTTAAAGAATAGATGTTCCCATTCATCCAAGCTATCTTGGATGGAAAATAACAGTTTGACTGTCCTATGGTGGTGTTGGAGAGCATTCATAATCAAATGTTGAGAGTGAGAGAAACCAAGATTTTCTTTATGACCTCTTATGTGGTCTATGCAGCTGCCAAAATGGGAATTTTCCTTGGATTGAATGCGATGGGCATAATGGGAGAGGCCCAAGGGAAAAATAAAGTATGGAACCATTATGACCAACTTACTTTACAAACCTCAGAGTCACATTACAAGAGGGTTAATGATGCATTTTTGTATGTTATCATTAATCGGTTAACATGAGATGTTGGTTATAGATTAAGTAGGGAGGCCATGGATTTTATTGCGGAATGGGGACATTGGTATATCTAATACCCCAAATTTACCTATTTTAGGTTGTTTGGTTTTGATGGCCACCCCCACCTATTGCCTAGGTGTTGTAGCAACAAAATTGTATAGATGGAATTCATATACCAAGCTTTAAGGGTTAACTTTAAATTTGGCACCAAGCATAAGACTGGTTGTCATAAGTTTCCTATGAAATTGGGTAAGTATAGTTGTCCACACATTGTGGCAGCTAAGGCATTTTGTGAAGAATTGATGTATCTAAAATTGGGCTTATACACTTCCAGGATGCATTTTGATCCTGAACACAAAATGTAGGCCTTGCTCCCCAATGTTTTTGATAAGCATTTTAATCTATTGGAGGATTTTTGGATGGATCTTCAGGATGAATATGATCATAGGAGGAAAAATTATGAAATACTACATGTCCCACTTAGGGTAGAGTATGGGATAAAAGAGGATATCCCTGAGACATTATCAGATGATGGGGTAACCTTAGATACCCAGTATGATGCAAATAATATATGCACTAAGGATCTAGACCCAGTGGATTGGAATGTTGCAAAGTCAATTGATATAAAGTAGATTGCAAGGCTAGTGTTAGATAGGAGCATTCAATGGGTCATATTGAGTGTTAAGCAGCCATAAGCTCAAGGATCCAAGAAGAGGAAGGTTGTTGGGACTACCCAATATAAAAGGACAAAGAGAAGAATGCCTCCAAAGGAGCCTTTGGAATTTCTTCCTCCTAATTCAGGGGAGGAGGTTGTTGCCCAAGATCCTTCTAAGATCCAAGAAGGAGAGGCCATTGCAGAGGTTGGTACTTCAACATCTGCTACAGAAGAGGCATCCACTCAACCTATTGTTACAGAACAACCAGGTCAGGAATCACCAAAGGGAGCTCTCCACAGGGAGGTTGAGGTCTTAAGAGAAATGGAGTTTGGAATTGAAATACATAATATTGCTACTAATTTTAGAATACTCCAACTGATAAAGAGGCCCATGTAGTAACATCCCTTGATGTAACTGATCATATGGGGACAAAGCATGTATTAACAATAGAGGACCAATGAAAATTGTTTGAGGATGCCAAGAAGGAAGCAAATGCCAAGGCCCAAGTTGAGGCACTAGCAAGACAATAGGAGATTGATGGTAAGGCACAATCTGATGCATTGAAACAAAAGGAACTGGAAGATAAAGTTAAGGGTGTTGAATTGGCTTAGCAACAACAATAAAAGGAGTAGGAGCTCAAGATGAAGGAAGAAAGGGACAAATTGATTTTGTAGCAAAAAAATCATGATCTTGAGGAAGAGAAGGCTGCTCAAAGAAGGGAAAAGGAAGCCCTTGAGGCTAAGTTTAAAGTTGTGGAGGAGGCTCATAAGAAGAAGGAAGAACAAGAATGCTTGGAAAGAGAGGAGGTTGCAGAGCTTGCTTTACATGAAAAGAAGTCCAAAGAGGCATGGGACTTTGTTGAGGAGCTGAAAAGGCAACGAGACCAGATGTTAGAGGAAAGGAGGTTGGAATTGGAACACCTAAAGAAGGAGTTGGAAGCAAATAAATTGCAAGAACAAAAGGATAAGGAAGAGGTCGAGAAGCTTGCACAAGAAGAGGCATAGAAAGAGCAGAAAAATGTGCAAGAGGTTGACTCTCAGCCTGAAAATACAATATTGCAACCTCTATCTTCCACTACTGCTACTTCTTCTTCAGCCCAAGTAAATACTACTCCTATTGCTCCTACATGGTTGAAGCTTGACTTGGAAAGGAAGAAAATAGTTCAACCACAACCTCTCAATTGGGAGGAGATGATGGAAGAGATTGAGGAGAGTGCCAAAAAGAAGGCCAGGGCTCTCCACTCCACCAAACTTATAGACACAAGAGAAATCATTGCTGAATGTGCAATAACAATGGTGGATAAGAACTGGGATGATATGCTAATTACTGATTATCAATTAAGTACGATGTGTTAGCTCTCAAAAACGCAGGTTGAATGCCTCAAGAGGCTGCCAATCTCTTGATATGCTTTAGGGTAACAGACAAGGTCAAGAGAACTCAACCTTATACTCTTTAGGTGTTGCTAAACCTTGGGCGGGTGTACCTCTCTGAATTAAGCAGACTTATGATTATACTTCTTACAACAATTTTTTCACAATGGCAAATGGAGGTGAACAAATGAATTCAAACTTGATAGCAATCTTCTTAATCTAAATCCTAAAATGTTTAATTAATAGATATATAGAAATTGAATGAAATCAAATGATGATATTGCAGAGACCAGTGCCTTATTGGGTATGCGGAGTCAAATGAGATCAAGATGAGCAACACTGTCTGGAGAAGTTTCAAATTATCTGGCATACATTCTGTTTACAACTTGTATAAACATGCAAAACTGTAACTACTAAGCTCTACTTGAATAATCCAGATGAATCTCTTTGATTATTGTGATCAACAAAAAGGATTTAATCTTTGCTTGAAAGAACCAATTGATTAATCACACAACTACAAAAAATGTGTATTGATAAACTAAGCATAAACTTGTTATGTCAATTTAAACAACCAGAAAGCATCAATCTTGGAGACAACTTAGCAGTATCTTCATTCAATTCAACAGACAATTGACACCAAAGAAATGCAGCAACATCAACTGAATTTCATAAATACCTCCATTCGAAATCATGCAACAATAGTCTGATCTTATAATTTTATTCTATGTCTACTTGCATTATTGAATATCTAATAACTAATGATCATTTTACAATTACAAAATGCCTATTTATACACCAGCATGAGAAAATAAATCATATTGAAAACTCATGTCGACCTCTCCATAGAATTCGGGCTCCAATTATGTCACTTGCAACGGTTCTCAAGCATTTTACATGTTGGCCCTAGTGTTTGAAATTTTGTTATTCATTTGCTAGAACAGTTGGCGAGACAACGCAACAACTATGTTGAAGGCAATTCAAATGTTAATCGCTCCACCTTTTGTATTTCGCTTTCACCGTGACTTATCCGAGTCGGGGAGATGTCCCATAGATTACACTCTATTTCATCGAGAGCCCTGTGGTTAAACCTATCGCCGTGACATAAGAAAATCTCACACCGATGTGCACATTTCGTTTCATTCACAGTCACCGTAACATTAGATATCGGGGAGACCTCATACTGATAGTATTTCATTATACCGAAAGTCTCCCACCATATCAAGTTGCTGTGACCTTATAATGTCAGAGAGACCTCATGTAGATCATACAATGTTTTATCGAAGGCACCCACCTACTCATATGTCGCTGTGACACCCCCATTTTCATGCCAACAAAGCAACCTCTGCATTCCATTCAGCGAGACCACGGGCACTCGCCAAGACCACACACCGAAACAAACAAGTCACACCGAGCAGTATCTTTTGTTATATTCATCCTCGCCAAGACATCCAGATTTTCTCAACGAAAGAGTTCTCGTGTGTATTATCGCCAAGACAAACCAATGTTAGAGAGACCTCTCAGAGATTGAATTATGTTATACTGAAGTACCCCAAACACCATAGATCGCCAAGAGAAAGTGAAACTCATACTGACAAAGGCTCACATTACGTTCCATTGGTGAGACCCATATGTATTCGCTAAGACATATATCGAAGTCACCAAAGTCTCATCGAAAGACCAATTAAAGAAGTTCCATGTGTAAGGTCGGCGAGACCGAAGGTCACTCGCCAAGACCTTACAGTGATAGCTATGACTCCCCTCGACATGCATCCTTCAGTTGTCGGTCGCCAAGACAATTAGAAATTGCCAAGACCCCAGCCTGACGGCCAAACTCATGCCGATATGCTCATCCTCGGTCGCCGAAACAGCACGAATGTCATGCCGATAGCCACCCATAGGAAAAAGTCGGTCGCTGAGACAAATAAAAGGTCTTGCTGAAACACCTGCAACAAATGAATGTTAACACACAAGCAACATGGGTCGGGGAGACCCAAACAGACTCATGCCGATACAGACCAAAATGTGGAAAATGCAGACATGGAAGATTTATGGGATAAAAATAGGCCAAAATGCAAGCAAAATGTCAAGATGGAAAGCCCCTGTGCTCATGATGATAATTATTTTAGAAACTCAAGGGGATGAAAAACATGTAAAAACAACAGATTTTAATAGTTCCAACATAGTGAATTTGGGAAGACCTATAAGAAACCAATAAATAAACTTGATTGATATTGTAGCTACCTCTACCAAGTCCCAGATGATCAAAGACAAGCAAAAGAAGGATGAGCTTAAGGCTCAATTGGATCAATTGCATAAGTTTTTAAAAGATGTTTCAAATCCAATTTTTGAACAAGTTGCAGGCCCCAAATCACCAATCTTATTGACAAAGAAGGAAGTTGATGACTTGGTACATATGAAGAGTAAGGTGGGAATGCTGGAAAGATGAATTGATAAGCTCAATCAAGAAGTTGATGAAGTGTTAACTGATAGTTTCAAGGTTCATGAAACAACACTTGAGTTGGCAGGGGATTTGAACCAGCATGCTAAAGGTTTAGACAAGTAGGAGGAAGAATATAAAGAGTATATTAAAAAGCTTAAGGATATTAGCAAGGTACCTAAGTCAACTCTACTGGAGCAATCAATTCTTGAGGATGATAATGCATATTTTGTTGAGAAAAATTGTGAGTATAATAGGATACAAATCCAAGTCTATTCATGAGCATAAAAATGAGATTCAAGAGGTGAGCAAAGATTTGAATCAACAGATTGATGAATTAGAGACAATTGTGGCTATTTTAGTCAATCTAGATACCTCAATCAAGGATGGTATTTCTTTGGATAAGATGAGGGAGAAATGGAGGAGTAGATTTGAAGAGGTGATGCAAAAAGGAGATGATGGAGAGGATTTGTTATTGGATAGATTTATGGACATCAGGGAAGAAGCAAAGGCTGCTAGAAGAGAAGTGATCAAATTGAAGGAGGTACAAAAATTGGTTTCAACAAAATTTAAAAGGATTAAATTTGAGGATGATTGGTTGGATGAGCCTAATTCAGATATCCTTCAACAAGTGTTCTCTAATTATGATGAGTACATCCTTGAGCACGCAACGTAGGGGTGAGCTAATGGTTGAACACTTTCTTCACTTGACACAACATCTTCTTCTCTCCTCCTTTGTTGAGTTTTGACATGAAATTGACTCCAGTCTTGTTGATCAGTTCCACCTTCTTCTTTGGGCATTAAAATTATGTGTAACAAAGCAATCAGCCTTAGAACAAGAGTTCAACAATCCAGTTCCATCGACAGTTTTGGTTCCTTAATTTGTGGATTTGAATTCCAAGTTGAGAGAAATTCATGCATGCTTCGTCTATATGTATCTAGAGGCTCTATTTTGTAAAGGTCAGCTAATTGAAGAAAGATAAGCCACCTGATGATAGAAATAGTGATTAATTCTAGGATTTTATGTTTGTTAGCAGAGATACTTTAAAAGTTCGGTTGAACTTGGTTACATGTTACAGTTTTATACATTTGTATGTTTGTAAGCTTGGACCTATTTTGATAAGGTTAATGATGCATGATCAATCCGTATGCCAGTGATGTGTTGTGCCTAAATGTTTTCTATTTGATGAGAATCAATAGAGGAAACTGGATTCAAGATTATCTCATTGGGTTATCTATGAATGAAGTTACTGTTATGTCTATTTGATCTATGTTTAATGATGAGTGAATGATTTGTTTTGAAGTAAAGTTTAGTGAATGGTGATGGTATTGAATTAGCACTATGGATGTATGCAATAGTATAGTTTATTCTATGGATTGCGTCTTGTTGTGGTTGCGGTTAGGTGAATAAACACTCATTATTGATATGCATGTCTAGATATTAAGAACTTTCATTCATGTTCTTCTATTTTAAGACTCTGATCTATCTTTTTATCTTTATTTAAACCCCCCCAAACATAGATTAGTTGATTTCATGTAGTTTTGTTTCTTGTTACTGGGAAAGGCCCCTTGCACATTATAGTTATATTGACCATTGAGCGATATCAACATAATTGAGAACCAATTACTAGGACCTTGGGAGTTAAATTACCATGTGATGTCTTCCTTTTTCAGGAGAAATGGAATATTAATATTTTGTTTAATGTTGTTGTGATGTTTTGACCCTAAACAGGCCCCAAATTTAAATATGTTGGTGTTGGTAATTTATTATTTGAAATTAAAATTCTAATTGTTGGCTATCAAGATTTTTTTTTTGGGAAATTAGAAAAATTGTATATAAATACAAAGTATTTGCACCAATTTGAGCAAGTGAAGGTCCTAGGAACCAATTCAAGAGCAGTGAAGAGCAAAAAATTAGAAAATTTATTGCAAAATTTCATCATTCAAGCATCATGTCAAATTTTATGTGATTTTGTTAATGTTTTTGCTTTTTTTTTTTTTAAGTGCTAATGCTTGTAGGTCTTCAAATCAAATCAAGTCAAGTGGCAATCAATCCTTGAAGGTGATGAGCATGACTTTAGTCCATCAAGGAGATTAGATCTAAGTGGTGAGTTGTAGCAAGTTTTCAATTCATTACTCATTATCATTTAGCCTCTATCCCTCAAAAGGATACACTCATTTTTATCATCAACTTTTCCATTGTGTAGGTAAAAATACCAACACAGGGTTTGATTGAGGCAAGCCTCCATATGACACAAACCTTCCCATCCTTTTATTTTTGTAGGTTATAAATCTAAAGAAAATTGGAGGAAGATTGAAGACAATTTTTTCATTCATGCATCATTAGCCCTACAAGTTGACAATATACAAAATATACATTATCTCAACAATAGATGAAGATTTGACAACCAAACTTGAAAGGAAGTGTTGGTAAGTGTTTCGCACGGCCAACAACTCCGGGCCGATTTTATTATCCTATCTCTCTTGAAGGTTATTTTTCCAGCAATAAATCGGTGAAAGAGAATGCCCCAAAGGGTCTCTCGGTTGTAGGGTCATGACAGTACATAAACAACTCAGGATAACATGTAGAAATCTTTGAAAATTGTAATCCACCAAAGGGACCCACACTACCGAAGCATTTGTATCTTTCCATTTATGATTTTTTGCAAATACTCAAATGAAAGTCTCTAATCCTAAATATAACTTGATAATAAAATAACAAAAGATAAAGGTCTAGAGAATGGCATTAAAGTCTAAACTATTCTAGAATGATGAAATGTAAATGACAGATATCTGGAATGGACCAACCTTAAACAACCAATTCTTGCTTTACCCACAATGCAATATCACAAGAAAGGTGCAATCTTCTAGGGTATATAGATTTTCAAATCATAGATATTCATCCACAATTGAACTTAAGCACATATAAATATGAATTCGAGGTTGACTTCACCGGCCTACTACAATCAGATAGTTACTGGGAGTATAGACCAGAGATTGCTACAAACACTCCAAATATGAAATCATAAACACCATTCACCAAACTACAACTGATTTAATTCTGAACACTAAACCCTAAATCTTCAAGCGAAATAAAGAAAAAAGCAGAGACCATACGAGATATAGAGCAGCACAAAGAGATTGCACGAAGGGAAAACCACAATGTCTTTAATTTGTATTATATTACCAAATGCCTTGAATTCCAGCATTTGAACTTTACAATGCACTTGCTGTCATTAACCAAATGCTCCTAGCTCTTTACATACTTACTTATCTATTTTCTAGCTAACCCCTTACAATGAGGCCAGAATTCCCTTTACAGCAAATTCACAAGATATGTCGGCCCAGCCAAACATTTACAAAACAAAACAACTGCCAAAACAAGTCGGCCTTAGGAATTCAAAATAAGGCACACATTAAATGCCGATACATCATCAAGGTCAGCCTAGACATGGTCCCCAATGCAGCCCGGATCAATACATGCCCTGTAATAATAGGGAAGCACAAATCTCAAAATAGGCATTAATTGCCACCTCCCTTATCCTCGCTCTGGGCCAATGATCCTTGAACCCTCAAAAATGTTCCATCCAATTCGGTGACAGGTGGCAAAGGCAAGATCTTAAGTCTGCATTGAATGGAATCAATCTCTTCTTTTGACTGGTCAACAGTCTTATTCCAATCATCCTTATGTGCCTGGTACTTATCCATCACTGCCAAGTAGGTGGCCGCATCATCTAGCTGGTGGCCAGTTATAACACTCTCAGAATCTGGGGCATAAACTTCATGCCACCATTCCCTGAGTTGCTCTAGAATTAGGTATTTGGGAGCAATCTTTCTCCTACCAGTCATAACCTCAAAGAATGCAATGCAGCCCTCATACACCCCAATAAGATCACCATCTATTTGCTTCCTTCGCTTCTGGATCTTTTTCATGGCCTTATGCCGAATCTGCAGAGCCTCAAACCATTCCTAGGGCTCATTTAATCTGAAGGAAGGAAGGATTCCATCCGTAGCCAATTGATTCTTACCATGTCCCATGATGACTTTGGATTTCTGTAATAGAAGGTCAATGTCCTCCTTGTCCTGAGACAGCACATGCTCCAATAATTCCTTGGCTTGGACTGCATCTTTCCCAATTGATAGGATATCCTTGATTGCACTATCTCCCTTCATTTGCACATCCTTCAACCAATCTATTGCAGTTTGAGCCGAAGTCTTCATCTTTTCAATCTCGGAGATAGTTTCCTTGGGCAGAAAGCCAGGAGTGGTAGAAGAAGATGGGTGGAGAGATTGCAATGGTTTCATTACCTCCTCCAAGCATTTCCTAAGTCTTTCATTTTCTTTCCTCAGCTCGTGCTTGGTCTGGGTCTCCTTCCTCAATCTGCCGATGATCACAGCACTAGATCCTTCATATTCCTCTATATCCTGCTCCATGGATGCCGGTCCTAGGTTAATAGTTTGTATATTGTAATCTCCACCAGTGACATCTTCTCTTGTCTTGTCCGCGGCAGGGGTGGCAATGTGGATAACTCGGTTATTCACTTCATCTCTCTCCATCTTTGAAACTAGCTTAGCTGCCTTCTTTTTCTTTCCTTTTCAAATTTTGGACAGCATTTCATCCCAATCCAAGGGAGTGTCTTCGAAAACTACCTGTTTCTTCCTTGCAATTTCTTTTTCAAGCCAGTCCGGGGCTGCAGGTTCTACCTGGATTTCCTCTGTTCTTGCTTCTTCCTGTTGTTCTGTTGTTTTCCCTTCTTCCTTTTCAGTTGTTTTATCTTGCTCCTTTTCAGGGAGCTGCTCACCTTGATCACCCTCTTCAAGCTCCACCTCTTGCACTGGTGATGGGGTTCTAACAGGGATGCCCTCCTCCCGCTTAGGCAATCCGCCTCCTCTGCCATTTTTCGGAGAATCTTCATGCATCACTAGAGGAGAAGGATGCTTTTCTACCTCTTCGGCCTCAAGCCCAACTAACTCACCAAAGAGTCTCCCTTCCTTGAATGGCTCTGCTTCTTCGCTAGTCTCATGTTCCTCAATCTCTTGCCCAGGCATGCTTGGTGGAGGGGAAGCAACCTTAGGTGGCTCCGTGACTGGTGATTTCGGCGGAGGATCTATCTTTTGTGTAGTGTCCTTTGGAGAGGGAGTCCTGGATCTCCTCATATAAACTTTAGTCTTCTCTCCTGAACTCTCTACATCAACGATTGGAGGCTCATCTTTTGATGTATCCTGAACCTTCTTCTTTGAAGCCCTGGTTGTTCTGGTCTTCTTTGGTGGTGGAGGAACATCATCCTCTTCTGCCTTTTCCAACCCTTCCTCATCAGAGGACTTGCCTATCTTCAAAGCCCGACTTCTTTTCTTCCCTTTAGGCTTCCTTTTTGGTTCCGGCTCACTTTCCTTAGGACCTCTGATTTTTATCTTGAAAGGTGAGCTCCTTTTGGTTTTCCCTTTGGGGTCATCATCCCCAGATTCTTCTGAAGTAGACATTGGGTTGAGGTTTCCCATCAAATTGAAGGTACAGGTTACCTTCTCACTTTCTAGCTCCCAAACCTTATGCTTTAACCAAGAAGAGGTAAATTTCATAACAGGGACCATTAGGTCCTCCAACTCTGTGACCTCATCTTCATTCCAGTTGATTTCCCCGATTGACCTGTCCTTCACAGCTTCATAGGCATGATTTTGTACCAAGTTTCCATCGTCCTCCAGTTGGTCTGGGATCAACTTGACATTGTACTGTCTGATTACATCCACAGGGAGCCTAGAATACCTCTTCTTTCTGGCTTCAAGATCATCCTTGATGTTGGCCCAATAGTCCTCTAGGTCATCTTTATGCCTATACTCCTTGGTAGCCTTCTTCTGTGCTTCTCCTGTGATATCAAAGTTCATTCTTTTGGAGTGGAAGGAGAAACCATATGCTACCAATTCATCACCTGCGGTGTGTG
>VDFB02046044.1:0-16268 GCA_007258455.2 Sequoia sempervirens
GAGAAATTCATTTGCCTCCCAATCTCAGTCTATATAAGCAGAAGTTGAACAACACATCTAAGGGACAAAGAAAAATGCATTACTAGGACAAGGCTATCAAATTCTTTCCCCCACCGAGCGTGACACAAGAATGAGCTGTAGGTGATGGGAAAGGTCTTGTAATACTGAGAATAGAATATTCTACAACTATTACATTACAAGGGGTGAAACTATATGAAGCTAGGCAATCACACGATGACAATCATTGCCATCAAAGTGAATATTTTTCAATATTAACTCGAATGCACTAAATTCATCGGTACTATGTCCGAGAACGCGATGATATGCACAATGTGGAACTTTTGCATCTTTAGGATATAACACCAACCTATTCATTGGTGGTAATGTTATTAGTTATTTTTTTAAAAGTATTTGTAATTTCCTTTCACTTTCAGGTGGTGGACGAGGAGATTTTAGTTTCTCTAACTTGTAAGGTCTTTTGTGTTTGCTAGATTCACCCTTTTCTTTAGTTGAATATGGAGCAGGACCCAAGGGGATCCTTTCATCCTTTTCATTGTTATTAGTCAGTGGTTGCTCTCTAGGAAGAAGGACATTCAGAATGGGAAGGGAATGAAATATCACCGTACCATCATGTCAAAGCCTTTGATATTCTCTAGGAGGCCTTATGTTATGAGAGGGATCTTGATAGCCTAACCCCTTTGTGTTTTCTCTAAAATTTGATGAATTTCATGTTCACTTGTTGTGTCACATCCTTGTTTACTCAAGATTGTGAAGCCATTTCCATATGTTTCATCAAGGTTGATGGGAGTGTTTGTTACTTTCTTATCATAAAATGGTTGAATGTCTACTTTTCTAGAGGAGCTATATTCACCTGTTGTAGGGAACTTAGGTTCAAATTTTGTTTCAAGATGTCAATAACCAAACATCTCAAGAGGTGGTATTGTAGGAGGATTTGGTTGGTTCATGGATGGATAAAAGGATGCATTAGCTTCAAGGTTATGAAGACAATCATTTAGGAACTTATTCATGGTGTCATCATCTTCTCCAATGATGTCAACATCATGAGGAAGACATGCATTAGGAGTTGAGTGAGTATGCGTGGGTTCAAAGTCATTAGGGTCATTTCCAAAGGTACAACTTGATATATTTACTAAGGAATTTAATGACATCCAAAGCTTGTTGAAGCACATATGCATGATGTAAATTTTAGATGTTAAACTATGCAACAATGTTGTAAATGCAATTTTGATTTTAAGCAATGCACAAGATGAACAAATGTATGCTAAATGAAATGAATTAAAGGAAATAGAGAATCTAAAAACTGAAATAGAGAGATAACAATAGTAAGTAGAAACTCATAAAATGAACTGTAAATGCTAGAAAATAAAGTGAAAAATATGCAAAGGGACTGATTCACCCAAGGTGGCCAATGAGTCTAGATACTATTTTTTTTGAAATTTTTTACAAGTTTTAAATTGAATTTTATGCTTTTTATGTTTTAGTGCAAATGAATGCAAAAGCAAAATTTTATTGTTTTTTAATGAAATTAAGTGTAGTAATGCAAGCTAAATGAGCTTTTCACTAATGCAAATTTTGAAACCCTAGAATGCAAATTAAACAATGCCAAACCTAATGCAATGTTAATGCAAGATAAATATAGGATGAAAATGAACTCCAAATCAAAACTATAATGCTCTATATGTAGGTTCACCAAAATGAAATGTAGAAAAATGTGGTGCTTTCTTTCGCTTCTAGGGTTTTGGACCTAAAAGGAGAAAGACTATTTTTTCAACCTTCCACTCAAGAACAAACCCTTGAGATTTAAATGCAAAATGATATTGAAATATAACAAATGGAAGGTTCTAGGGATTAAATGATATCTACTGAGAGGTTCACCACCAAGTGTAAATGTGGAAAAGAAAATTTTTGAAAACACAATGCGATATGCAAACAAGTACTAAATGACCTAAAAGGATGATCAAACTATACTGAAAAGTTATGAAACATAAAGTGTGCACTTGGAAGACTGAAGAAGGAATAATGAGGTTGTGGATCACTGAAAAATATGTTGCTGGAGTTGAATGGGACTCATACGTCAGGCTGGGAAAATTAGTCTAGTTTTTTGGAAAATCCACAGGAGTGGGTTTTAGCTAAAAGGGTATCTAGATTTGCAAAAATCATGTTCAGGCCTATACAATTGGACTCATTTTCCAATAGTGGCGAATCAATCCACTTCTATTTTTTTGGAAATTTTGAAGTGGATATTTTTCCTCTTAGTCTGCTCTGCTCTATCTCACTAATTTTTGGATATAAATATGCAGAATTCCACCTATAGGTCTTCTCCAAGCTTCTCCTAGGTTTGATAACAACTTTTCTCCACTTTTGCTTCTTGGAAAATCTACAACCTAGCACTGCAAAACACACACAAGAAGAGGGGAAAATGTTTTGGGGTTAGTGAATAGGGGTTTTCCTTGGTCAAACCCCTTGTTCGTAATTAAACCTTCAAAAAGAATGAAATATGGAAAAACAATGATGAATGAACAAAAGATAATGTTGCAACTCACCAAACCATTGCAATAAGGTGCTAAAATCATGTAAGTGATGGATCCAATGGATGTAGACTTGGAATCTAGCTTGATGTTGATAGATCTTGAATGCAATGCTTACTTGAATCACAAACCCTACATCACAATTGTTAGCTCTAAAACAACATGATGCAAACAATCTTTGACATGATAAATGACACTTGAGGAATGCTCTTAAATTATTGGTAATCTTCCCATGATATACCTTGAATGCTCTTGTGAAATCTCTTGAATGCTAGGTGATTTGATTGCTTGATAGGATGAAATGAGAGAAATAACCTTGTATTACAACACTACAGGTTGACCTTAGATCTTAGAGAATAAAAACCTGCCAGAAATTTAAATAAAATTTGAATTTTGAGTTAAAGGGGATTCATTTTCCACCCTAGGAAAATGGGTCCCACCTAAGGGGGCTCAGTCACCCATAATGGTGAATGGGTACCACCTTATGAATTTGAGATGGGTTTTTAGGATTTGAATGTTTTAAGTGCCTTTTATTGAGATTATCCTAAAAAATACACATAAATAGGGCTTGTGGATGCAAAATGGGGCCAATTAAAGCATAAGAAAGCCCAATTATTAATGACAAGCCTAGAGAAATGTGAAAGTGTATTACAACACTTTACAACACTCCAAATAAGACAAGAATAATATTAATTCTAATTAGAATTATGTTTATTATGCTTAGTTAATTGATAAAATCCTAGAAAAGTGTGAAAGTGTGTTACAACACTTCACAACACTTTTTCAAGGAATCATTAAGTTTCATTTGTTCACAAGGGCCCAAGACCCAATGTGAATGTGTTATCCACATTACAACACTAAATCAAGGAAACATTAAGCCAAAATCCACAAGGAGGACCCAAATGAATGCAAAAAATGTCAAGGGATCCTTTTTTTAACACTAAAAATTGTTATTGAGATAATATATTTTGATATTAGAAATGAATGCTAGCATGATTAAAAATATGATTGTAAATGGATCCCACCTACATAATAATCAGTTCTAGCCACCACAATACTAAAATTGAAACCCTTGTTTAATTCAAGTGTTTATTATTATATCTTTGTCTTGTGATGGCATCTACATAGTTCCTATTTTATTGTATTTTATTTTAAACCTTATTTCTATATGGATAAGATCCAATATATTCATATAAATTTGAATACTGATTTTCATTACAAAATATATCAATTCATCTTATTTAACATTTAAAATTTTATTTTGTATATCAACAAAGTAATAAAAAATAAAAAATTATAGTCTCCTTTATTATATTAATTTAACATCAACTTAAAAAAAATAAAATTACTTGAATCAATAAATAAGTTTTAAAAATTTCATGGAGTGATTTTTATTTTTTCCTATGATGTTTCCTCTTCTTAGTGGTGTCATTGTGTTTGATATCATCCAAGAGTGTATGATCTACCATCATGGCATGATGCGAACAAGGAATCCTATGAGTGATGATCTGACACCTTGAATTTTCCTCTCTTGGAGACATTAGGCACAATGCTCCCTAAGAAGAATACTTTTACATGATCAAAGAAAAATCCCCTTCAACAAAATTTTACATTACAAAAGAATTTACAAAAGCATTACATTGTGGTGCCTTATCGAAGTTGTCAGGAGGATAACTTCGGTATGGTATGAGAGGCTAATATGATTCTCTCATTTACCACTTCACTGGGCTAGCTCACCTAGTGGACAGACTGAGGTTCCAATACCCCAGAGTGAGGAACATATTTTATGGACAAACAACCCCATTCCACATCGTGTTGGGATGGTTCTGCTTGATCCTTTTGTTTTTCCTTACTTTTGTTGTTCTTTGACATGATGTATGGTTATGTATCTTTGTTATTCCTACATACTTAAGTTTCTTGAATGTCTACTTTAGTGTGAGTTTGACATGGGGTCATCCTCTCACTAAAGTGGAGAAAAAGTATAGTAACAAAAAAATTATCCGATTTCCCTTACTTGGGTTTTAGAATAATTATCATTGGATTGACTTAATGATGCCTTGCAAATAGTGTTGTAATGAGTTGTACACACTCACAGAATTCTAGGGCCTTTAATTATTTCAAACATACCTTAATTTTTCCTTTGCAAAAGTGTTATAACACACTTTCACACTTATATAAGGTCTATTGAACTAATTAAGTCTAATAGGCCCCTTTTAATGCAATATACCTAATGTGTACCCTTTTATGGTGTTGTAAAGTGTTGTAACACACTTTCACATTGATCTTGGGCCCTTTTAATTAATTGTGGTTAATTAGAGTTAATTATATCATTTAATTCAAATTTAAGCCTTATTCGTGACACCTCTCAAGGATCTATCCTAACACCCACGATTCAAATTACGTAACATTTAATTAGTAAAAATCAAGGTCCTAGAAATATGTGCTAGGACCCATTCACCCTAGGTGATGAATGGGTCCTCCCTCTATAGGACTCCACATTATTAGTTGATTCTAAATGGGGCTTTAGTGTTCTTTCATGCCTCAAAGGTAAGGTCTTGGAAAATAGTGTCAGGACCCATTCACCCTTGGTGGTGAATGGGTCCTTCCTTAATGAGAACCCTATTTTTGAATTTCATTGTAGTAGGAATTTAATAATGTTTATCTCTAGATCTGGTGTCAGCTTGAATTGTTTGAATTTTGGGGTTAATCTCTTGATATAGTATAAATAAGGGGTTAATTCACATTGATTCTCCTAGCAAGTTCAATTTATCATAAGAGTGCATTCACAAGGGAATTACATAGCATTAAAGAGCATTTTCAAAATCATTTCAAGGAAGATTATCAATAGCTTATTGTAGCAATTCAATATCATTCCATCATGTATAGGGTTTAATGCATTCATGCATGTCGTTGAGCTAAGATTATGAGTGTAGCATTGAAGATCTAATTGCAAGCATTATTTCACATTTATTCAAGATCAAGATCTACATTCTTCATGGCCACTACATGCTAGATTTAATATTTTTATTACAAGAAAACATCCAAGGTATCTACATTGCATCATTTCATGTTTCATGCTTCAATTAAATCATTTCATTATTTGGTTTAATTACCTACAAGGGGTTTGACTTAGGAAAACCCCTATTAACTAGCAACCAACAATTTTTTCTTCCCTTGAATGTGTGTTTCCAAATTTAGAGGTTGAATATCAAGTGGAGAGCAAGTTTAGAGTAAAATTACAAAAGTTGTCAAGTTGCAATATTGATCTTCAAAGTGCAAGAACAAAGACTTGAAGCTAGAAAATTAAATACAGGTTTTGGGAGCTAACAACTGGCAATCTGAGAGTGCAGACATCAAGGAAAATAACCCAGATCTTAGTTTCAGAAAATCTAAAAGGGACCCATTTGCCACTAAAGGTGAATGAGTCCTTTGTTCCCTAAAAGTAGGCTTCTTGCAACAAGGTACACACCTCTTTGAGCTCTAAAAACTTCCCTCATAGTTGTTATAATAGTTAGTTATAATTTCTAATTGTTATTTGTATGTGATTTGCATGGGAAAATTAAGTGGTTCATCATCTTGTTGATTCATTTTGATGCAAACCCTATTTCCCACTATCACTAAAATAATATAATTTCATAATAATTGTGAAATATAAGAAAATGTGGCGCTTTCTTTCACTTCTAGGGTTTTGGACCTAAAAGGAGAAAGACCAATTTTTCAACCTTTCACTCAAGAGAAAACCCTTGAGATTTCAATGCAAAGGAGATTGAAATCTAAAAAGGGAAGGTTCTAGGGATTGAATGATATCTAATGAGGGGTTCACCACCAAGTGTAAACTAGGAAAATAAAATGTTGGAAAACATAATGTGATATGTAAACAAGTACTAAATGACCTAAAAGGATGAACAAAATATACTGCAAAGTTATGAAACAAAAATTGTGCACCTAGAACATAAAAGAAGGCATAATGAGGCTCTCAATCACTGAAAAATCTATTGTTGGAGCTGACTAGGACTCATATGCTAGGCTAGGCGAATTAGTCCAGTTTTCTAGAAAATGCATAGGAGCAAGTTCCAACTAAAAGGGTATCTAGATTTGAAAAAATCTTGTTCAGGCCTGTACAGTGGGACTCATTTGCCAATAGTGGCGAATTATTCCACTTTTGCTTTTCTAGAAATTCTAAAGTGGATTCGGTGCCTTTTGGTCTGGCCTGCTCTGCTTGATTGATTTCCAGATCTGAATTTGTAGAATTCCACATGTATATCTTCTCCAAGCTTCTCTTAGGTTTGATAACAACTTTGACAACTTTTAGAGACTTGACAACTTTTCTCCACATTTGCTTCTTAGAAAATCTGCAATCTAGCCCTACACAACACACACAAGAAGAGGGAAAAATTTTGTGGGGTTAGTGAGTAGGGGTTTTCCTTAGTCAAACCCCTTTTTGGTAATTAAACTTAGAAATAGAATGAAATATTGAAAGAGAATGATGAATGAACAAAAGAAAATGTTGCAACTCATAAAACCCCTGCAATAAGGTGTTGCAATCATGCAAGTGATGGATCCAATGGATGTAGACTTAGAATCTAGCTTGATGCTTATACATCTTGAATGTAATGCTTACTTGAATCACTAACCCTACATCACAATTGTTAGCTCGAAAACAACATGATGCAAGCAATGTTTGACATGATGAATGACACTTGAAGAATTCTCTTAAATGATACCCTTAAAATTCCTTGAATGCTCTTGTGAATGCTCAAATGCTCTTGTGAACTCTCTTGAATGCTAGGTGATTTGATTGCTTGATAGGATGAAATGAGAGAAAGAACCTTGTATTACAAAACTATAGGCCGACCTTAGATCTTGCAAAATAAAAACCTGCGAGAAATTTAAATAAAATTTGAATTTTGAGTTAAAGGGGACTCATTCGCCCGTAATGGAAAATGAGTCCCACCTTAGGAATTTGAATTAGAATAATATTAATTCTGATTAGAATTATGTTTATTATGCTTAGTTAATTGATAAAATCCGAGAAAAGTGTGAAAGTGTGTTACAACACTTCACAACACTTTTGCAAGGCATCATTAAATTCCATTAGCTCACAAGGGCCCAAGACCTAATGTGAATGTTTTATCCACATTACAACACTAAATCAAAGCAACATTAAGTCAAAATGCACAAGGAGGACCCAAACGAGTGCGAAAAATGTCAAGGGATCCTTTTTTTGACACTACAAATTATTATTGAAATATTATATTTTGATATTAGAAATGAATGCTAGCATGATTAAAAATATGATTGCAAATGGATCCCACCCACATAATAATCAGTTTTAGCCAACATAATACTAAAATTGAAACCCTTGTTTAATTTGTGTTTATTATTATATCTTTATCTTGTGATGGCATCTACATAATTCCTATTTTATTGTATTTTATTTTAAACCTTATTTTCAGATAAGATCTAATATATTCATATAAATTTGAATACTATTTTTTATTACAAAATATATCAATTCATCTTATTTAACATTTAAAATTTTATTTTGTCTATCAACAAAATAATAAAAGATAAAAAAATTCAGTCTCCTTTATTATATTAATTTAATATCAACTTTAAAACAAAAATTTACTTGAATCATAAAGAAGTTTATCTTTTATTAATAAAATTATTTTAACTATATTTATTATTATTATGCAGCCAAATAAGATATTTTATTCGAAGGTGTATCGTACTGCCTATATTTAAAATTGTTATACTGTAGATTAAAAACTTATATTTTGATTCTTAAACTATTTTTAGTATGCAGCCAAATAAAATAATTTACTTGAAGATATATCGTACGGCCTATATTTAACATTGGTACTGCAATAACTCCTATTCTATTATCCGTGTTAGTACAATCATAGACGATACAGAGAATCCATGTATCATAACCTGGCACTAGAAATGATTCCTTTTTCTCGCAAAGATAAATTATTACTTTACTAATCACTTAACGATTCCCGTGAGAGGCTACTTGACTACTACGCCGCTAACTAGTCTTTTGATTGAGCTTTACAAGCTTAAAATATTATCAAATTGCAAGAGATATACCAAGTTGGACTTTTAAGAGTATTGTTGGCTTATCATGGCACACATTAATATTCAATGCCTTATTGTTTATTGCAGTAATGCACCTTAAAAGATGTTTGATATGGAAATCTTAAAGAAAAATTCAATGGAGCTTCCATGTGGGAGACAAGCCAATTCTAAATGATTCTTCATATGCCTTTCACCATCCATCCATCTTTTCCCATACTGCCTTGTCCACACTTGCCATGTGACTTTAGATATATAAAAGATTTTTGGAGAAAAGTAGCTGATAATGATGTATTCACATTTGATGAGAGACAAAAGCATTTAACCTAAATTACAAGAGAAAAAAATATATGGAAGAGCCCAGGATGGCCAAAATAGGCAGATAGGCAAAGCCATAATTTGAAATTTTGAACACTCACTATGCATAAAGATAGGAAATTAGTTTTTTTTTTTTCAAAGTATAGTTTAGAAAGATAATTAAATTCATTTATTATTTTAATATTATTTGTTCTTTTATGAGAAAAGAAAAAATAATAGAATATGTATAATGGATGAGAATTTTGTGATATAAAAAAATTGAAAAGAACATTTAATTTTATAATATGTCATTATTAGATATGTTTGCATTGAGTAAAAAATAATATTAAAACATAATTTCATTATCTAATTGAAGTTAAATGTTATTTTATTGTTTTTATTCTTATACTTAGATATTGTATAAAAAATAAAATAATTGATACTATTGTGCTATGAAGAAATGCATTAACAATTTCATTATCAGATTTTAATATTGCATTCAAAGATAAAGAAAATTGGGAAAGAATTATAGGTTGATGATTTACAAATTGGGTTACTATTTTCTTAGAATTGCATTCAAGGATTGTGTTGCATTTAGTTTTTATTGTTATTTTATTTTGCCAATTTTGAAAAGGAATATAAGATAGATCTCTTACTTATGAAAGAATTTTTTTTGTTTTTGGGTAAAATTATTAATCTTGGTCTATGGAATTGTTTCAATTAGATTATATTATTTGGAAACAAATTAGAATGATGAATAAAATTATTAGAATCAAAATTTGACTACGGAATCAATCAAATTAAATTGAGAAGAAACTAGTTGTTATAAATATGATAAACAAAGGTTCCCTATGCAAGAAGATACCTATTGAAACTTAGAAAGATAATATTATTTTTGAGTTATATGTTTAGAATTTTATTAATATATCATTATAAGTATCTACAAGCTTCAATTTTTAATTATTTGATATTTAATTTTGTGATATATATATTTTTTTATGGTTGAAAAGTATTCAAATAGGAAGATCTAATTGGGGATTTATATTGAAATTATAACTTATATCTTATGAAGGATATTGATTAAAAAAAGTCAGGCTTTTTGGTGGTTGTGGTAAGGGTGGATATTTTTATACATAGTGAATAGAATGGCAATGTTCATGTTTGAAGAGAATTTCAAGTGAAATTATTAATACTAGATCTTGTTTAGAAGTAGAACCTTTATGATGATGTATTCAATAGATGTTTGAAATATGGCTTACCTTATTTATGACATAAATTGTATTAAGTCCTTATGGGATTTTTAAAATTTAAAAAATAGAAGGTGTTTCTGCTTCTAAAACTTTCTGGAAAGTTTTATATTTATTTTTGTGTTTATGCTATGTGAGAAAATGAAATTCTATATTGAAAACTCTTTAAAAGGTTCATACATGTCATCTCATTTTTTATTTCTAGAAAATTCCCTCTCTAGGCAATACATGTTCTATATCCTTGGGTGTGATCCCATAATAGTGGTTTTACAATTTTTATTGGCGGACAGCGAAATTATTATTTTTTAACTAAATATTATTCACATTCTGGCACCTATAGTGGCTAAACTGTGAGGAATTTGAAGATGGTGCAAACTAGAGTCTCATCAAATTTTGTCTGTAAATTCTAAAAATATTTTTTTCAAAATTTTTGGAATCAAATTGCACTTCTTTTTCCATCTCCACGAAAATAGATTTTTTCGAAAACAACATTTTTAGTGGCTTTGCAAAGTATAGCATAACTTTTTCAATGAAGGATAAAAATTATAATTCTTTCAAATTTAGATTTTATGGCACTCTGATATCTGAATTGGCCTTCCACTTGGTGAATGTGTTTTATTGAATATTTTTCCTTAATCAAAAGTTTCAAAGTCAAACAAATTACAGTTTGGAATACTGATTACTGTTGTATAATGCATAACTTCTTTTGTATATCATGGTATTTTATTTTTATTTTTTGTTGGATCAAGGACTTCAATATCTGAGTGCACTCATATTTAACGGTGAACGATAATATATATTTTTCCATGGCTGAAGAACAAAGAAATTTATTTTCGATGAAAAACCTATGTTTAATAAAACTTAAAAAACAAATACATAACAAAACCAAAAATATTAAAATTATATTCATTGGATAACTTGTTATGAGGAATACCATAATCATTTGAAATAAATTTTAAATGAATTCATTTGGTCCCCAAAAATCTAAATCAAAAGTGATTTTTTATCGACATTTTGATAGGTGTAGAGGAGACGCATTTATAGGTATGGTTTAAAACTAGCGAGGTTCTGATCCAAGGGGTTTGATCTAGGTGATTTGATCAGACTTACTCTTCAATTGGAATCCTTAAAATGGAACTTTTAGGCTTAAATCACATTATATTTTCTAAAATATGTGATTTCGGCTAAAATTAGATTCTACAAGGGAATTGTAAACCACTATTATGGCGGCACCCCATACTCATAAGCGTCGTTGCAAATCTTTCAAGTTTTGTACTCTTGAAATATCAAAAAGTGTTAAAAATTATAGGTTCTAGAAAGTGTCATATCATCTAAAAATTGTATTCTAGTTTGACTTACACCAATGGTTTTGAAAATTTGGGCATATTAGGGATCATGATGGGCCAAAAGTGGCAATATGATGGTGGTAGAGTGGTTGGCCGCTATTTTTTCTACCCAAAATTGATGAAACAAAAGGGTTTTAATGAGATTCTCAACACTAATATAAATTATCTTTACTTTGAATTTGTAAGTGGTATTATTCATTTCTATTCAAATTATGACTAAAGTTCTAATTGATAGGCTGATTGAAAAACATCTATAACTTTTAAATGGTATCACACTTTTTGAATCCAAAACATCTGTCACATTCTATGCTTCACATACTATAGGATTAAAAAAAGAAAAAATGAATTTCATGAAGTTTGACCAACTTAAGGTGGTCAGACATATGATTTTTTATATTTTTAAACTTGTAATAAAAATTCATAATTAATTATTTTACTTGAAAAAAAAATTACAAAAATATGCATCACATTGGGGGCATGAGTTCTCTACTTATATCTAAGTATTGCGATGAGACATGCATCGGCGTTATGGTGAGGGGTGGTTGAACAAACACCTGCTCCTGCTTATTTTTTTCTCTGAGAATTTAAGTACTATTGCATTGAAATTTCAAATGTTCTCCAAATAGTTTTTTTTTTTTTTAAACAAGCCTAGTAGTTTAGAAACTACATTCAATTTTCTATAGATTCTATTCTTACATATTTTTGAAATAATATAGATAACTTATTCAAATTTTGACATCAAGTTGCCTAAATCTGATTTTTCTGAATCTTTTGCCACTTAAGGGCCTAGTTTTTCTATGATGATGATCACGCCTCTTAGGAGTTTCAAATATGATTGCATGTATAGGATAAATTTCTATCTAATTATATTTATATAAATCAAACTATGTTGATTGTTATATTATATCCATAGAGAAGTTGAGTCTAATTTTTGCCACATGTATTAGATCATTGTTCTACCTCATGGAAGTAGGGTTTGTCCAAAGGATAGAGTGTCCATGAGAGGTATATGCCATGGGTTCATTATGAAAGAATAGAAGGTATATTAAAAGTATTTTCCAACTTGAGATAGTAGGGAGGTGTCATATTGTATTGGTTGTGAGAATTATTCTAGATATTAAATGAATATTATATAATATAGGATTGTTGATATCCTAGATTTCGTAGAAGATAGTAGATTGAGGTATGATGGTGCAGGGAAATCCTTTTCTATATAGATAAATCACTGCATCATCTTTCCCACTTCAATACTAACTTGTTCATACATTTTTCCCCTTGAGAATTTTTACTGGGAATCATGCTTGCTCTTTTTCACATAGGTACCACATCACCATTTAAATTCTACTTTTAGTTAATAGATGGTCGTAGGCTATTTATGAACTAGTATTTTTAATAAAATTAGTAGCTACAATATCTCTTATGTCTAATATCTATGACCCATTTTATTTGAAACTTACCTAATTTTAACTATGGGGATGTTTCGTTAGTCCCCATCTATGTTTTCAATATATGTTTCATCAAAGGTTAATGGAATGCGAACATGTGGCACAATCTGAGCAAGATTTCATGAGTCTACAAGCTCTTAGTAATGACTCTATTTTCAAGTTACGAAAATTGTTGAAATCTACCACATGGCTTATTTGATGATATCACGCACTCTTAAGTTTCTTTCCTGGTGGCTCATCTTAGATAATGTGTAAATTGACCCCACTTGGATTGAATTTGTTGGTTGAAGATCTATCAATGCATATCAAGTATTTTCAAACTGGTTAAATCATTTTTTATCATCAAATCTTTTCCTTTCATCAAGAGATCAATGGACCACATTCAAACTTGTAAAATTTATATCTAGAGACTCCCAATTTGTATGAATTGAATGTAATGATGCATTATGGATTGCTACTAGATTTTCTTCATGATTTATTCTATAAATACTATAATCTAACCTATAAATTTTTTAAATAAAAGGTGTAAAAACTTTATTGAAATCAAGAAATTAATAGTACATAGGGATCGAGGAACCCATAGGCTCACAAGAAAGAAAGCACAAGAAAATCCATCCATGAGAAAAACCATCATCCATACAACCAAAAACACCTTATCACTCCATATCATCAGTAATGACCCTCTCTAATTCATGAAAATAATTAGGGGATAACTATCCCCACCCTTCAACCTTCCAATCATCTACATGCTCTAAAGCCCACTTAGACAAATAGTCAGCAACCCTATTCCATTCACACAGAATATGGGAAAAAGACACCACTTCCAACATAGAGCACATTTGCAAAATTTGTCGAACCACCAAAGCGAGATGCCAATTAACCTCAACCACCTTTTTCTCATGCAACAGATTAACAATAATCTATGAGTAAGATTCATAGATAATCCTATGCCAACCCAAAGCACAAGCATGCTCAATATCCTAGAGAATTGCCAACCCCTCCATAAAGTTGTTAGAATGTTGCCCTTTATGAATGGAGAAAAAGAAAATAATTGATCTAGAATAGTCTCTTCCAACTCCACCAATCCCAACAGGCCCAAGATTACCCCTAGAGGAACCATCCATATCGATCTTCAGAATATCCACCGAAGGAGGCAACCATCTTCCAACCCTATGAACCATATTTTTAGCTTTCCTACCTCTTCTAACACAAGTAGAGACAAAATTCAACCCCTACAAGCCCAATCTATTCACAATCTCATATAATAACTCATGTAACATGCCAACCCTTTAATGTAGTAAAGATTTCTAAATTTACAACTTGCGAGTAAATAAATTAGGTAACAAGTCATTGCAATAAAAAATTTCTTTCTTTTATTAAGAATATATGAACATGATGCAATATCATATTACAATAAAGATTCCAGTTCATAACAATAATTTTACAAGTTACAATAATACAAGAATACTTACATGTACATACATACCTCTAATGAGCTTTAGAACAAATAGTTGTAAGACTGTCCAGAATCCTTCCTTTCAAATATTGGTTCTTCTATCACCTATTGTGGAGGAGAAGCATCACTCAGGGTATTTTCTACCAACCACAGACTCATAATGCAGTCCCCCGTACATCTTATAATTGAATAGATGGCCCTTCCCTTCGACGAAGAGATTGGTAGAGTAACCGATAACGACAACCAACTGAGCATAGTGATGTGTCCTATATAACTAGAACTTGTAATCCCACAATGTCTACATCTATCATGTAATACTGGATCAAGGTGAACTAACAGTGTAGTCTCGGTAGTCACAAAATATAGAGTGGAGTTTCATACATTCACACTACTTTGGCCAAAGTGATTTCATTCAGTACTTCTAATGAAATCATCTATCACATACACTACTCGAGACCAATTTGACTTAAGGCTATCTTAAGCTACACATAGGTATTTCCTTCAATGGATAGTCCATCATCCTAGATAATCTATCACCATAATAATCTATTTGGAATAATCCTACTTAAATGTAAGTACACAAGCTAGGTATTTCCTTCAATGGATAGTCCTTCATCCTAGATAACCTATGTACTTTGAGTAACCCTACCTACACATAAGTACTTAAACTCCCTCCCATACTAGCTTATTTATTCTAGGAGTAAACAAAAGCTTTCCTAGTTAATTCAATAACTTAGCTAAACACACCATATGTTATTTTCATGTTCAATCACACCTAGTATATAATAATACATGATAAAACACATGCCCATGATGTACTTATAAGAAGCCACATTATGAAAATAGCATAAAAGCTTCAATTTCCTTTTCAAAATAATCTAACTTCTCTAATGCATATATTGGGAAAGACATTTCAACCATGCATACAAGACACATCATTCGAATGTAAAATAACAATGTAGAAGAGATTCCCATGCCTGTTTCGCTTGTCCAAACAAATGTCAGCAATTTAACCTTTTCTGACTGTAGCAAGCTTGGTAAACAGCTTCTCAAGAATTTCACTATGAACTCTACCTCTCAAGTTGATAGCTTACTCCTCTCAAAATATAATCTTCTCTCAAATATAATATCCTATCAAATATAATCTCCTCTCAAACTATATGAACTCACTTCCTTTCTCCCTCTCAATGAAAAAAAAACTATGGCTGAATAATACAAAAATATGAATTGCAAAAGATGTATTATCTTATGGAAGAATGTGTCCATTCCAAATGAAATGATTCAGCTATTTATAAAGAAATTTGGTCACCTCAAAGCCTACAATTTAGGCATGTAAATGAACAAGCTAAATGCAAAGCAACACATGAAACATATCAAAAAGGTAATCGCTTCTTAAGCTAATACTTAGCATAATCACCTATAGGTCGACTTGTTTAGTGACAACAATTTGAAGACTTATTCAATCTCCATATGTTTAATTCAAATTGTCACAATGAAAAGACATCTACAAAAACTTAAATTCAAAGGTGGTGCCATTTCCATTATCTCACCCTCATATTTGGCGTGGTTTAACTACCAAAAGATTAAGTCAACTTCTATTTTATGATAGCAAGTTTCAATCAAACTTCTTAGAGAATGAATCAACTTGAGGGTGATCCCACAATACTGGTTTACAATTTTTGGCCAAACTAGACACTGAAATAATTTTTCCTAACTAAATCTTCACATTCAAGCACCTATAGCGGCTAAACCGTGAGGAATTTGAAGATGATGCAAACTAGTGATTTGTAACATTTTGTCTGTAGATTCTAAATATTATTTTTTCAAAAATTGGAATCAAATTGCAC
>VDFB02046045.1:0-22959 GCA_007258455.2 Sequoia sempervirens
TTTTTGTGGAGAGAATGTGATCACTGAAGAAATCCTATTTTTTCATGAACTCTATCAAGATACATATGACAAGCTGAAAGCATGGATGAAGACACATAATGGTTTTTCTTTTCCTATGATTGGCTTGATAGATCTTCCTCTGAAAGTTGGACTGAAAATATTAAATGTCTCATTCACCATCATCTCATCATTGGACCAATTTCATGTGGGTACAGAGATACATGGCTTCCACGACATCAATGTCATCCAATTTTTTTTATAGAAGTGTTTAAAGTTATTGGAAACAAGCAACACTAAGAGGGGAGATGAATTAATGTTTTGCAAAATTAAGTACTATTACGGTCTTTAATCCACTTAAAAATATTTAGTTAAAATCAATATCTTAGAAACTAAAGAAACCATACAACCATAAGATAAAGGATTTTTATGCAGAACCTTGTTGGGGAAAAACAATAATTGGATAGCCAATCCCACAATAAGTTCTAAAGTATACTCAAAAGAAATATTTACACAAAATGGGCATGCACTTGCATTCAGGCTCCTTGCCCAGAGTTCAATTCCTTTACAATAGTTTGGAATAGATCCAAAAAAAGAGAATGAACTTAATATATAGCATCTACCAAATGCTTGATTGGCGAAGTTCTAGTTAAGCTACGATGATGAACTTTTGTCGATGACTAATCTTGAACTTCTGCCTTGTTCTACTCAAGTTCACACACAAAATCTTTATGCACAAATTGAAACTACATTATATCTCTCTCAAACACTCCTTAAACACTCACAAAATACACCAATACACCTTCATCTTCTACAATGGTATATCTGATCATCTAAATATATTCACGACTAAGGTTTTTAATCACCATAGGTTAGCTCAACAAAACTTAATAATATTTGCAAGTTGTCATCCCAAATCATGAAAATTTTCAATGCATATCCAAACAAGATGGATAGAAAATAGCTAGAACCAATAATTAAACATTTGAATTCAAAAACAATCTTAAATAAGTTAACTTTATACATCCATAACACCCCACTTACACTGAGTTAGCTCTATCAAGCAAATAGATAGAAAATGTCCTACTAGACCTCCAAACTCGTATAGAAACTAATGCAACACCATAAAACTCAATGATAAGATGATCCAATTTCTCAACAAGCAATTCCATATATCCATAATAGAAAACAATGATTCGATGAAGCTATCTAACCAGATACCCTATTCCTTAAGTAATTTACTGGTAATACATAGTATTCAACTTTTCTACTGGTATGACTGGATAGAGATCCATGGACCAAGGGGATGAACTTAATTGCCACAAATGATAACATTAGAAGTCATATTCCAATAATATCCCCCTTTGGCACCGATGGAAACACTTAGAGAAAAATGACTAAGTGTCGAAACTAATAAGCACACTTCCAAAATATAAAATACTGAATACTACTCCAGTGCAAAATATTATTTCCCCTAAGAATATCAAGGAATTTTTCACTTTGCTCTCTCCCCCTTTGAAATCAATGAAAAAATTAGGGATACCAATATTGCAAAACTACACAGGAATATCCGAAGACTTATAGAAATTTGAAGATGTTTGCAAAGACATTCTTCAGTCCACCTAAATTTGAGTCCCACACACTTTTCAGACTTTCTAAAATGGTAATATGACCACAAAGAAGATAATACAATGTTTCTGTAGCTTCCAAACTTACCAGACTAGGAGCAATCACAACACCTTTTACTTCTTTCAAGGAATTTTCCAATATCTCAATTTTTGGGCTAATCACCCCCCTGAGCTCTCTTACTCTGCTAATAACCTTTTCATTTTGAGACTTCAGATTCTTTATTTGGTCAAGTAGAGATATTACCTGACTATATTGATGGAAAAAACTCTCAACCAATAGATCAAAGGTGTTGGAAATAACCACCAACTACTGCTCAAGATCTTTTATCTCTCTTTTCATTTGCCTCAGTAAATTTTGACCAGATTAAGCAGGATTTGTACACATTTCCTCCTTCATTTATAGCACCTTGAATATTCTCTATGCAAGTACTCAACAGAGCTTTTTCTTTGGAAATCAATTCTTTTAGGCTTCCAATACTTCCCTCCTTAAATTATTTTTTCACTTTAACTAGAGTTGAATCCTCAAAAGATTTGAAATGAGAATCTATGGAGTTTATTAATCTCTTCATCTCACTAGAGGAAGAGCCTGTAAATGATTAAGGAAATAATTTTGTAGCTCCTCCTAACCATAATTTACAAATATTTACAAATCCCATGCCAAAGAACACTATTTCATTTGACAAAGCTAGTGAAACAAAGAATGATGTAATGAATGATGACATGGATGATGAAAACACCTAAGATGACAATGAACAACTAATGAAAGAAATAGCATTTTTTGAAGCTAAATATCGTAAGGGCTCAACCAAAATGTCTCTTGATATTTCTTTCTCAAAAAAGGACATACTTAAACATGCACTCAATGGCCCTCTTTACATAGATGGAAGAATCAATGACAAAACCATTAATGGGATATTAATTAATCTTTTTTGTGGAGAGAATGTGATCACTGAAGAAATCCTACTTTTTCATGAACTCTATCAAGATACATATGACAAGCTGAAAGCATGGATGAAGACACATAATGGTTTTTCTTTTCCTATGATTGGCTTGATAGATCTTCCTCTGAAAGTTGGACTGAAAATATTAAATGTCTCATTCACCATCATCTCATCATTGGACCAATTTCATGTGAATTTAGGGTATACATGGCTTCCCGACATCAATGTCATCCAATTTTTTTATAGAAGTGTTTAAAGTTATTGGAAACAAGCAACACTAAGAGGGGGGGATGAATTAGTGTTTTGCAAAAATTAGTACTTTTATTCTGGTCTTTAATCCACTTAAAATATTTAGTTAAAATCAATATGTAGAAACTAAAAGAAAGAAACCATACAACCATAAGACAAGGATTTTTATGCAGAAACCTTGTTAGGGGAAAAACCATGGTGGATGGCCAATCCACAATAAGTTCTAAGTATACTCAAAAGAAATATTACAAAATGGGCATGCACTTGCATTCAGGCTCACTGCTTAGAGTTCAATTCCTTTACAATAGTTTGGAATAGATCCAAAAGAGAATGAACTTAATATATAGCATCTACCAATGCTTGATTGTAGTTCTAGTTAAGCTCTGATGATGAACTTTTGTCCTGATGACTAATACTGAACTTCTGCCTTGTTCTACTCAAGTTCACACACAAAATCTTTATGCACAAGTGAAACTACACATTATATCTCTCAAACACTCCTTAAACACTCACAAAATACACCAATACACCTTCATCTTCTACAATGGTATATCTGATCATCTAAATATATTCACGACTAAGGTTTTTAATCACCATAGGTTAGCTCAACAAAACTTAATAATATTTGCAAGTTGTCATCCCAAATCATGAAAATTTTCAATGCATATCCAAACAAGATGGATAGAAAATAGCTAGAACCAATAATTAAACATTTGAATTCAAAAACAATCTTAAATAAGTTAACTTTATACATCCATAACACCCCACTTACACTGAGTTAGCTCTATCAAGCAAATAGATAGAAAATGTCCCTACTAGACACCAAACTCATTATAGAAACTAATGCAACATATAAAACTCAATGAATGAAGATGATCCAATTTCTCAATGAAGCAATTCCATATATATAATAAAACAATGATTAGGAGTGAGCTTCTCATAGGATACCTATTCCTTAAGTAATTTCTTGACATTACCTTAGTATTCAACTTTTCCTATTTGGGCTGACCTTGGATAGAATCCATGGACCAAGGATGAACTTAATTGCCACAAAATGATAACATTAGAAGTCATCATTCCAATAGCCTCCCCACTGAGTGGAAACACTTAGAAAAATAATTAGGTCTTCAGAACAATAAACACTTCAAATATAAATCTGAATACTATCAGGTGCAAATATTATTTCCCCCTAAGAATATCAAGATTTTCTAACTGCTCTCTCCCCCTTTGAAATCAATGAAAAAATTAGGGATACCAATATTGCAAAACTATACAGGAATATCCGAAGACTTATAGAAATTTGAAGATGTTTGCAAAGACATTCTTCAGTCCACTTAAATTTGAGTCCCACACACTTTTCAGACTTTCTAAAATGGTAATATGACCACAAAGAAGATAATACAATGTTTCTGTAGCTTCCAAACTTACCAGACTAGGAGCAATCACAACACCTTTTACTTCTTTCAAGGAATTTTCCAATATCTCAATTTTTGGGCTAATCACCCCCCTGAGCTCTCTTACTCTGCTAATAACCTTTTCATTTTGAGACTTCAGATTCTTTATTTGGTCAAGTAGAGATATTACCTGACTATATTGATGGAAAAAACTCTCAACCAATAGATCAAAGGTGTTGGAAATAACCAACAACTACTGCTCAAGATCTTTTATCTCTCTTTTCATTTGCCTCAGTAAATTTTGACCAGATTAAGCAGGATTTGTACACATTTCCTCCTTCATTTATAGCACCTTGAATATTCTCTATGCAAGTACTCAACAGAGCTTTTTCTTTGGAAATCAATTCTTTTAGGCTTCCAATACTTCCCTCCTTAAATTATTTTTTCACTTTAACTAGAGTTGAATCCTCAAAAGATTTGAAATGAGAATCTATGGAGTTTATTAATCTCTTCATCTCACTAGAGGAAGAGCCTGTAAATGATTAAGGAAATAATTTTGTAGCTCCTCCTAACCATAATTTACAAATATTTACAAATCCCATGCCAAAGAACACTATTTCATTTGACAAAGCTAGTGAAACAAAGAATGATGTAATGAATGATGACATGGATGATGAAAACACCTAAGATGACAATGAACAACTAATGAAAGAAATAGCATTTTTTGAAGCTAAATATCGTAAGGGCTCAACCAAAATGTCTCTTGATATTTCTTTCTCAAAAAAGGACATACTTAAACATGCACTCAATGGCCCTCTTTACATAGATGGAAGAATCAATGACAAAACCATTAATGGGATATTAATTAATCTTTTTTGTGGAGAGAATGTGATCACTGAAGAAATCCTACTTTTTCATGAACTCTATCAAGATACATATGACAAGCTGAAAGCATGGATGAAGACACATAATGGTTTTTCTTTTCCTATGATTGGCTTGATAGATCTTCCTCTGAAAGTTGGACTGAAAATATTAAATGTCTCATTCACCATCATCTCATCATTGGACCAATTTCATGTGAATTTAGGGTATACATGGCTTCCCGACATCAATGTCATCCAATTTTTTTATAGAAGTGTTTAAAGTTATTGGAAACAAGCAACACTAAGAGGGGGGGATGAATTAGTGTTTTGCAAAAATTAGTACTTTTATTCTGGTCTTTAATCCACTTAAAATATTTAGTTAAAATCAATATGTAGAAACTAAAAGAAAGAAACCATACAACCATAAGACAAGGATTTTTATGCAGAAACCTTGTTAGGGGAAAAACCATGGTGGATGGCCAATCCACAATAAGTTCTAAGTATACTCAAAAGAAATATTACAAAATGGGCATGCACTTGCATTCAGGCTCACTGCTTAGAGTTCAATTCCTTTACAATAGTTTGGAATAGATCCAAAAGAGAATGAACTTAATATATAGCATCTACCAATGCTTGATTGTAGTTCTAGTTAAGCTCTGATGATGAACTTTTGTCCTGATGACTAATACTGAACTTCTGCCTTGTTCTACTCAAGTTCACACACAAAATCTTTATGCACAAGTGAAACTACACATTATATCTCTCAAACACTCCTTAAACACTCACAAAATACACCAATACACCTTCATCTTCTACAATGGTATATCTGATCATCTAAATATATTCACGACTAAGGTTTTTAATCACCATAGGTTAGCTCAACAAAACTTAATAATATTTGCAAGTTGTCATCCCAAATCATGAAAATTTTCAATGCATATCCAAACAAGATGGATAGAAAATAGCTAGAACCAATAATTAAACATTTGAATTCAAAAACAATCTTAAATAAGTTAACTTTATACATCCATAACACCCCACTTACACTGAGTTAGCTCTATCAAGCAAATAGATAGAAAATGTCCTACTAGACCTCCAAACTCGTATAGAAACTAATGCAACACCATAAAACTCAATGATAAGATGATCCAATTTCTCAACAAGCAATTCCATATATCCATAATAGAAAACAATGATTCGATGAAGCTATCTAACCAGATACCCTATTCCTTAAGTAATTTACTGGTAATACATAGTATTCAACTTTTCTACTGGTATGACTGGATAGAGATCCATGGACCAAGGGGATGAACTTAATTGCCACAAATGATAACATTAGAAGTCATATTCCAATAATATCCCCCTTTGGCACCGATGGAAACACTTAGAGAAAAATGACTAAGTGTCGAAACTAATAAGCACACTTCCAAAATATAAAATACTGAATACTACTCCAGTGCAAAATATTATTTCCCCTAAGAATATCAAGGAATTTTTCACTTTGCTCTCTCCCCCTTTGAAATCAATGAAAAAATTAGGGATACCAATATTGCAAAACTATACAGGAATATCCGAAGACTTATAGAAATTTGAAGATGTTTGCAAAGACATTCTTCAGTCCACTTAAATTTGAGTCCCACACACTTTTCAGAATTTCTAAAATGGTAATATGACCACAAAGAAGATAATACAATGTTTCTGTAGCTTCCAAACTTACCAGACTAGGAGCAATCACAACACCTTTTACTTCTTTCAAGGAATTTTCCAATATCTCAATTTTTGGGCTAATCACCCCCCTGAGCTCTCTTACTCTGCTAATAACCTTTTCATTTTGAGACTTCAGATTCTTTATTTGGTCAAGTAGAGATATTACCTGACTATATTGATGGAAAAAACTCTCAACCAATAGATCAAAGGTGTTGGAAATAACCACCAACTACTGCTCAAGATCTTTTATCTCTCTTTTCATTTGCCTCAGTAAATTTTGACCAGATTAAGCAGGATTTGTACACATTTCCTCCTTCATTTATAGCACCTTGAATATTCTCTATGCAAGTACTCAACAGAGCTTTTTCTTTGGAAATCAATTCTTTTAGGCTTCCAATACTTCCCTCCTTAAATTATTTTTTCACTTTAACTAGAGTTGAATCCTCAAAAGATTTGAAATGAGAATCTATGGAGTTTATTAATCTCTTCATCTCACTAGAGGAAGAGCCTGTTCGGTCCATAAGATGGGTAGGCATCAATTTTTGTAGAACTCAAGAAGTGAGTTTTAGTAGTTCATTATCCTCAATGTGAGATTTCAATATTTATCATTGGCTTTATCTTGAGCTATTTTGGAAACTTTCAGCATCTGGATTGGGGACAAAGTGGATAAGTTGATTGAACTCACATCAAACTTAGGATCTGATTCTACCTGTTGCTCCAATAGGGATTATTTTACCTCTTTTTGACTGAAATCCTTATGCTTTCCCTTATCAATCTTAGATTGAGCTTCTGAAATGAATTTTGGTATTTCCTTTTCTTCATCAGGCACTTCTTTCTCTTCTTCAATCATCTCAATTTGTACTTTAGCCACCATAGGTGTTTCAGTGTTTTCGACATTGGGGGATGTTAGAATATCCTCAAAAACTGGAGGGTTAGATACATTTATGTTCTTCTCATTTTCATTTCCTTCTTCTGACTTATTCACCTCCATATTCACTTCCTCATGACCTTCAATATGTTCATTATTGATCTCCTCAATATTTACCTTTTCCTTTGACAAGTACTCTTCCAAAATTATTAGTCTCATTGATAATAGCATCAGTGTCACCAATCGTGAGTTTGTTTATTCTTGACTTGCTTCTAAAATCCCTTTTATATTTTTGAAGAAGTAAATCCATTTCTTCAATTCCCTTTTCCGAGTACAAGTTAGCAATAACTCTTTTCCTCAAATTTTCTTCCTTAGTTCTAGCATTCTCTCTCTTGGATTCCAAAGCTTCATATAGGGTTGTAGGCAAGCTAGACATGATTTCAACTAGAGTTTTATTGAAAACATTTAAGTGCTTGACTAAATTTTTTTCAAGAATATTCTTACCCAATTCATCAAAAGTCTCATATAGGTCACAAAGTGGCATGATATTCACATCTTCTACTACTACATTCTCAACTTCCTCCATAGACATATTGGGCTTGTCAACTTTGGTCTTTTTCCTTGCTTCTTCACTTTTGTCAAAAGGCTTTCTCTTGTGAAGTTTGACAACATGAGTCCTAGTAGCCTTTATCTCTCTGACTTTTTCTTCTAATTCTATTTCTTTCTCTTCATCTGTGGATACAACTTTGTAAGTTCTTGAGCTTTTATTCTTCTTTCTTCTTCTGGAGGCTTTGGCTTGATTTGTCTGTGTTGCAGGGGAACTCCTGGTTGTTCTAGCAGAAGATGTTCTCGGACTAGATGATGTTACCTTTCCTTCTCTTTGGTTGGTTTAGCTTCATCTCTTTGTCTCCTTATTTCTTTTAGCTTCTCAACTAGAAGGCCCATTCTCTCTGCAAAGACTTTTGTCTCCTTTTTTACCTTTCTGATTAACATGGGCTTTCTCAAATCTGAGTGAACTTGTAAGATTTTATCTACATAGGTTCCAAAGCCTTCTTCATTAGGATGTAGTGGTGAATTTAGTATATTTTCTACATACATCATAAAAAAATATCATCCACTTCATATCCCATAGGCATGATCCAAATAGTTCTAGGATTAGCTCCTTCCATGTGACATTGGTCAATGTCTAGGATGAAGCATATACAGTCTTTATAGTGTTCCACTAAAGATTTAGGAATTATCTCTTTGGCATACATCTAATTTTGAAAGCTTTTAAAATGACCCCATAGGATTGTGTTGTAGGTCTACCAATCACCAAGACTACATAGCATATCCCAGATCTGAATGGCTATCGGAATATCGTTTCACCGTTAGGCTTTACCAATTCCTTGTACCTCACCTAAGAAGTAGAAATATAGGTAGATTAACAAGTTTCTGAACTTGAATACATTATTTTTGTCCTTCTTGATCTTCTTCAGCTTCTCCAATAGTTGACCTCTAAGTAATTCACGTAGATTGTAATCTACATTTTGTTTGATCATTTCATATGTTGTATAGAAGGCAGTGCTGGATATAGAATTTTCCCAACTTGATTGATAAAGCTTGTACCCTATGACCATAGATGCAAATTTTACATCAATCTCAACAATATGATCTATTGATCATCAAAGCTTGCATCTCTCCAGTAGTCTTATGTGAAATTTAGTGAGTGGGGGACAAATTGTGTCTCATTGAATACCTCTGGGTTTTTTTATAGAAAGTTGAATCTTCTTTTAGGGTTTTGACATAAGGGAGAAAGAAGAAAATGAAAATTTAAAACATGAAAGGAGATACACCAAAGCTTTTACAACATTTCAAACTCAAAATATTCCTATGCTTGATATAGAAGACACAAAATGCCACAACCCCTCATTGTTGGAAAGAGAACGAACAACAAAGGCTATCTTCAAGTATATTATAGACTTAGAAATCTTTCCATAGGTAGTGTTCATTGAGGTCCGATCAAACATAAAAATGTCCTTAAGGAAAAAGAATAATATTTCAAAAAATTATAGGAAATTTGTCTCCCAATAAAACATAGCACAAAAAAAAACAACTTTAAAGGTAATGGAAAAGTCCAATAACATAGTCCAATTTTCCCAAAATGGTATTTCACAGTACAAGCATAAAGCATATAAATTTTCTATTTCAACTATTTAGAATAGAGACTACAAGACATAGTGTTTCATTCATGAAAAAAATAAAAAGAAAGAAGACTTGAAAAAGGCCATACATGCATAGTCTCAAAATTTTTCCTTAATAGTTTGTGCTTTTAATTAAAAATAAACTTTGAAACAAAGGTTAGATACCAATCTGAAAATAGTTTAAACCTTAATAGATATAATTTTCTAGAATAAATTAGTTCTATAACTTTATTTCTGAAATATAGTCTACAAACCCTAAGAAATTTTAAAAGGAAAGCAATTCCTCTTTTCAAAGAAAACAACTTCCTTTTGGAAAATTCCTCTTTTGAAAAAATCAATTATATAAAAATAATCAAAATCTTCTACTTTTTAAAATATTCCCTCCTTTATAGCCACTGAAAGAAGAAAGCATTGCCTCAATCCAGAAGTAATGACTACTAGGTGTTGGTGATTGATAGCATACAATCTGATCCAAAAATCTTAGTTATGCCGCAAAAGATCTATGCATTCACCCCTTAGGTACTACATTCATGTCCTTTAGATATTTAAACAAAGATAAGACCTAAAAATGATCAGATCTCAAAATCAACTATCTGACACAATTGATTGATGTCATTACTATGAGGTGCTAACTCAAAGACTCTTGTCCCAAAAGCTAAGAGAGGAAAAGAGGAAAAATCCAACTCAGGGAAAAGACTCGACTAGATATCCTCATAGGTAGTGTGGATAATCTATATTGAGAGGATGATGTGTTAGCATGGTAGAAGCTCTCGAACTTGCAAATATAGATCCCAAGGAAAAGTTGACCAACAAACGTGTGTCCTTAAACTCCTCTAAAAGGAAAATAAAAAGGAGAAGTTGTCCAGCCACCACGTGGTGTATTGTGCACCTTTTCAATTTTTTCTTTGAGCATGAAGATAGCCAACATCGAAGATGTTTATGCAAACCCAGAAAGATAAAAGACTGAGATAAAAAGAAAATCTTTACAATTCTGGCAACTCACAGGGGTCTTCGCTTTAGCGAAGTGTTGAACCTAGGCCTCGGGCTGCTCATGGAGTTTGATGAAGGTGGATTTTTTAGCTTCCCAATCCAAATTGGTTGGTAAAATGAGGGTCTAGATCTGTCGGTATGCTTTCTCAAGATCAAAAATCTCCTTGAAAGAGAGAACATCCCACCTAGAAGATATTGTGTCGAGGTGATAATAGAGCCCTGAAAGAGGATGGATTTTGCACTCAAAATCATCCATAGTGGGTGCAATACTTAAGCCTAGGAGTTCAATAATAGTTTGAATCTTACGCCAGCTTGCCTCATTGATTTTCCCCATTGTTAGTGTATCTCCATCTAGGGAAAGGAGGGGAGGCAACCCGAAACCAACCAAGATGGTGAAATCCTTTTCAATCTTAGAGACTCTTTTGTTCAATATCACCTGATGATTCCTGCATTTTTCTGCAACCAATTGGCAATTGCCAATCTCATTGGCTTTGATGGAGGAAACCCTACAATTGGTAATTCCCCCTCTTTTAAGGACTTGATTAGTGGCAACACTTAATTTTGAAATAAAACTTTGAGAATCTACCATCCAGGGTGATCATGTTTGCATAAAATGGTCATCCATTAGGTGAAGTTTGGCATTTAGCTCCTGCACGTCCCTTAGAAACTGTAAGGCAGGGCCTAGTACACACACACTAGCTGCTATTTTTTTCAAATCCATAGCCAGTAATCTTCTCATTATGGAAAAAGATCCAAACCTCCTTGCAATAGTTAACTCCTTATTCCAATGAGCCTCTCTTACTTTGGTATCTTATTTTATCTAACCCTTCTCTCAGAGAACATTTTGCAATTTGGAGCTAAGTCTTCTAAGGTCTTGTCTTGATTCTTCCACCTCAATCTAGACTCTCCATAGATTGTTGATATTTCAAGGTCCGACATCAACTGAATCTCTCTTTAATGTTTCATTTTTAGCACGAAATTGAACTTGTTCATTTCAACTGTTCGAAAGCAACCTAGACATATCTCCATGTTGGCCCTAAATTTTTTTTATGTGGCTCATTTTAGCATCTTTGGTGTGTGCCTCATTCTGCAACCTAATCACTATTCCTTTCACATTTTCTAGTTGAGCCTCACACTTTCTTAATTTCCTGTCAAGTCATTCATAATTAGCATATACTACATTTTGTGTGGCTTTGGCTAGGACTATCTTATCACATGGGTGAGTTTCACTTAGATCCAGACCCACGACATGAATTCCATACTCTTCTATTTGCATTTTTCCTTTGGGATTGGAAACTAGAGGCCTAAATGTAGTGATAAGTAGGGAATTGCATTCTTTATTAAAACAAGCTTCAATTCTTTTGGTTGCAGGCCTTTCGACACTCTTTGACAACATTTTAAACTTTTTGGTCTTTCAGGCCTATTTGGTGGCATCAAAATGGCCTTGAATAGTCCAAGGGACATCAACACTTTGAGCTACAATGGAAGCACTAGGGAGTAGTCTGCACATGGTGACCATGGGGGAAACTTCAAATGCATGTGCATGATGAGATGTGAATGGCAGTGTGGTCATAGAAAATGATGGAATGCTAAAAAGAGTAGGGGAATAAATAATAGGGGCACAAATAGAAAAAGGTTGATGTAGGGGTGCCTTCCCTAAAGTAGATAGGCTGGAGGTAACAGACAAAGTCATAGTTCTAGAAATTATAATAGGGTTTTTAGATTAAACAACTAATCGCATAATAGCAATCATAGTGGATAGCGTTCTCTTACTGTGCGAAAAAGTTTCAGTGGGTTCATTTTCAATGGTAGGGTTTGTATTTATCAATATTAATTCAAGAGTTGAAAATCAGACATTCTCTCCAGTAGGAAGGGATTGGGGTTGTACCAGAGACATAGAAATAGGAAAAAGAGTGGGAGTGAAACTAACCTGAACTGGAGCAGATGACATGTTCTGGAAGATGGATTCCAATTCCTCCTCCCAATGGATTAACATTCCAAGGGAACTTGAGTCATGAATCTTCCTCTACTTTGCTTGATTAGAGTCATCACTTCCCAATCTCTTTCTTGAGAAGTCTTCTGTTAGGAAGGCATCAATGATTGTAGAGGATCCTTTTGGAGATCATCAGGCCTCTTTTCCTTTGCTTCGGGCTTGGGATGTGGATGGAACCTGTGGGCCTTCTAATCCTAATATTCTTTGGTTGTCAGGCTTTTGAATCCTAGGAACTAGGACTAGAGCTTGTTCCTCTTCAATTTTGTGGTTAGTCTTAGAATTGCTATTGTTGAATTCAACTTCCCAATCATATATGTCCTCAAATTCTTCATCGAGCTGGAAGCTATTGAACTTGAAGTACCCAAGTTTATTCATTTCTTGTTAGAACCTCTAGAAATCTGTCTTTTTTTTGTTCTGACCACCCTTTTTGTCTCAACTGAGCACTAGGAGATTTTCTCATTAGGAGATTCCTCTGGTATTGCATTTGGGGATAATAAAAAATTAGCCATCTTGGTCATGTCTTTCTAGTATTTGGGTCAAGTCAATGTATATTTTTGCGCTCTCCTGGGTAGGATTCCTCCTAGAAAAATAATCCTTGAAGTCGTGTCTTAAGTTGAAATGCCCATCTAGGTTATAATTCCACTTGTCACAAATTAGGACCAAGCCTAGAATGACCAAATGATTCTAGATCTCATCCTCAGCCTTCTACTTTCCTAATACCACTTGGCTCTTTGAAATCATAAGGAGAAGATCAAAAGGCTTCATTTTATTCCTCCTAGCCCCATAAATTCCATCAACAATGGATATTTTTTAGCAAGCTTCTAGTACAAAATTTCTATCTATCACAAATATAGGGAGTTGGAAAACTTCCTCAGGATAATCATGGAATATGAATAGGTAAAATCTTCACTGAGAAAATAATCCATTAGGATAGGTGGATGTTCAATCCATTCAATAACTTCTTGAGAAAAATGGCCTAGAGGGTGAGGCAATAAATCTTACAACACTGGTCTCAAAAAAAATCAACAAACTGATAGTAATCTCCTTTCCTTGAGAACATGGGGATCCACACAGAGATTGGTTAGACATAGCCTCTCTCGTCTGTCCTAGATATTGGCACATCTCTACCTATCTACTCAAAATTTTGGTGTAATAACAAATGGAACAGGACAGAAGAATACTTGAACTTGGACTCCATACTGTAGTTTCTCAACTGTAGCTTCATATGTCCATCTATTATTTCAACAATATCATAGTGTCTTTGCACCCTTTCTCTTTTGAGTACAAGACCTAGAGAAAACTAGAAAGGATTAACCTCTTCATATTTATCAAGGCCAAAGACCCAGGCCAACATAAAAAATACAGACTACGTATCCTTCTTGAATTTTTTCTGTGATAGAGGCTACCAAATATGTCCTCTTTGCGATCGTTCATTCGTTTCATCTTCATAAAAACTTGTTCTCCTGAACATATCTTCCCCCAGAGCATTGATTTGTTCTTCATTAAAAAGGTCTACATTCCAACCCATAGGAATACACAACATGTCCCATATAGCTTGGGATGAAATGATGATCTTGACTTCATGACCTTCAATTTAGTCTTTGTATTTTTATTGAACCCTTTTGTGCACACATAAAATAGCTCCAAGCATGGGTAAACCTTAGGCAACACAAACTATGGAAGACCTTTGTTCAAGAGCCAAAAATAAAAACCCTCTGTAGAATCATGGCCTAGTATCCTCTAAAAAACACCTTCCCTGAGATTTTTAGGGTTGGTGGATAACTGGGGGTCATAGACATTATCAGTTATATCTTGAACTGCCTCTTTTAGAAGGTACTTGTTTTCTTAAAGCTTTTTGCAACATTCAAATGGTCGTTCCTCTAGGGTTGGGGCATTAGCAAATTAGTAGTATTAAAAAATGTTTTCTTAACTAGGTCTTTTGTTTGCTGCTTTGGCCTACCTGCTAGAGGTAGATACTTCCAACATGATTGCTTGAAAGTGATACAAGAACTCTTTGGTCACAAAAATGTTTCCTTCATGCTAAAATCAACATGCTTTGAATGTAATTAATTTAAGAATTTAGCATGAAATTATGAGTTATCCACTATTGATAGCTCATTAAATGTTGTTGTTGGGGTAATACATGTGGATGGGACATCTGTATCCCTTGGGAAAACTAAAAAATTAGGAGGGAATGAATTAGTACATTCCTTTCACTGCCTCTTGTTTCTTTTAATTCATTACATTGGAAAGTGTCTCTTTCATCATGTGGAGTGTGCTCAGATGACACAAGGTACTCTTGAAAAGATGACTTCATTAATTTGTTAGAGCTTTAGCATGTTAATCCAAGTCCCTTCTTATTAGCAAATAGATTGGCACAAATCATGGAAAAAACACACATCAACTATTGGCGTATGAGGGTATTTACTCCTCAATGCCCAAATTTATTTCTCAAAGAATTTCATTAGATTCTCTGTATGATTTTTCAACTTTGACCCATTCTGCCTCAAAATTTTCTATTGTTGTCTGGCCAAAAATAGACATCCCATTGGTGAAGCCTCAACATTAGCCTTTTCTATATACACCGGCACCACCTTTTACTATATTCGTTCAACCATATAGTTTTTCTAACTTGGCTACTTTTCGGTCTCCTCTTTCTTCGTCATTTTTATTGTTGTTGTAATTTCTACTAGTTTGGGCACCCATGTTCGACTTCTTCCATAGAGATCGTAGATCTTCTTTGTGGGAGCAATTATGAGCAGCCACATCAAGTTCTTGGTAAAGGATTGCAACCCATTAAGAATTATTTTGTTTAAGTGGGTCATCGGCGCATACTACCTTACCGATGAGAACCAACTATGAAGCAACTGCAATGTTTTTTCATGTTTCATGGCCTCTCTGCTAGACTTGGGTGTAGCTGAACCCATGATATTTGCACTATGCCAAAAGATATTTGACACCTCTTTGATGGAAGGGCTGGGGAAAGGAGTGCAAGTGGCCATCCCAGGTGCCAGCATTCCAAGCACCAGAGACCTTCAGAGTTATGTGGATTTTGGCGTGGACATGCCCTAGTTGCCTTTCCTGATTGAATTTCACATGATGCATGTGGAAGTACACCATTACTCTTCCCATCCAGTGGCTACTTTCCTTCTATGGGAGTACGACATGGAGGAAGTTCTAGGGATTGTTTAGAAAAAACATTTTAGTTACCTGGTGCGACTTCGCAGCAAATAGACCTTGGGTGTAAACTACGTAGCCCATGTGCGTTATATTTTTATGCCTTCCTGCAACCCACCTATTGAATGAAGAAAAAGAAAAAGAAAGGAGAAGTAGAAAACAAGTATGAATCCATTTTTCTTTTGCCATCGAAAGCAAGAAAAAGAAGAAAATCTAACTATAGCTTTTTTTGCCTCCAATTTTGACACGTTCTCTTTTACTCTCATTCTTGAGGTTTTTGGGCTTGAGAGGACTTTGGATGACATTTCTGAGTCCTCAGCTATATACTATCTTGTAATTTTTTTCAATAAACTTAATACAGTATAGCTCTTATTTTCTCCTTGTGTTATTTTGGGCCTTATTCTAAAAAAAAACTTAAAATAATTGCAAAGTTTAACCATATAGTACAAAATTGCTAAATTTTTTAAAAGAGCTATGCATTAAAAAATAGGAAGTTCTTAGATAAATACCATTCATCGGTACACCTAAAAACATTTCTTTGAATTTGTACAACTTTACCTTTTCACATGTGTTGTTTCATAAAAGGTCTCTTCCACAATATTTTGGAATTAATCGGTCATCCTGGATTTACAACATTTCCATGATACTCTTGCATTGAAACTTTTTCTAGGTAAGAATCAAAGATTTGTCTGATTGCTTGATGAAAACAAGTTACAGCTCCATGGGCTTCTTTCCTATCTCTTTTGGGCCTCAAGATTTTTGCAAGATTTTAGTACATTAATTCATACTCAGAAAACTTTGGGATCAATTGGAGGGAAAATTGATCTATTAATAGGAAAATTTGTCTATGGTAGTGCCCTCCTTTTGAGGGGCCAACCCAACTTTTTGAGTTGCGACAATTAGGATTTTAAAATTTGATTTAGCTGAACCACATTTTACTACCTCACAATATGGTGAAGCTTTCAAAAAATTATTGTGTTTGATAACAAGATTTGACATTTGTGATTCTTTTGGTTCATGGATACTCAAAGGTATGACATTTTTGAGAAGACCTAGTATTGCTCTTATCCTCTTCAAGAACTTATGATTTTTTTATTTTCCTCTTTCTAGCCAGCTAGCGACCACTGTCTTTGGGAAATTTTTGAAAAAGGCACCTTTTTTATTATCATTAGGACAAACGAGGTTGAAATGATCACAAAATCTAGTACAAATTCATGAGTAGAGCTAGAATTACCCCCACAAGTCTTTCATTTAATTTTGGGCATCAAATTGTCCCAATTTTTTTGTTCTTATGAATATAGACATTTGCCAACCGGTGGTAAATGTTTCCCTTGGTCGGTCAGATCCCATCATGAAGACTTCCTTGTCCCTCAAAGATATATTAATCAACAATGAGATTTTTGTCTTGGTTAAAACTTGGGAGGACTGCCACATCAATGTTGAGGAAAAGTGAAAATCTAGCAAAATTCTTCCTCATTTGATGGAGATCCATCTTGCCAATAATTTTTCTCTTGAGAAAACTATCCTTTGTCTCTACTTGTCTAGTCTAAGTTTTTTGCCAAAGGGAGGCACTAGATAAATTATACCTAGGTCATACCCTTTGTGATAATATCTGCAACAAAATTCTTTCTTTATTCTTTTACTCCTATAAGAGGTCCATATGCCATCTGCAAACCTTTTGTCCTTCCCAACACCAAGCTTACTACAATCCTTTAAAGTTGTAGGGAAATTTTGCTTTGTCAGGTCAAAAATTGGTTCCGAACATGTTCCGACAAGAAATGTCTAACAGATGGTGTTATTTTGAAACCAAGGATTTCCTCACATACCAAATACTTCAAAACTTTTAGTGAGGTCCCTTATATCTCGTTCTTGGAATTTTAGACTTGGATTCATTGTGGTTGCTTGTCCAAAGATCTAGCTTTCTATGAACTTTGAATTTTTGACAGCTCGCTTCACACCCGCACCTATTTTTTCCACTTGATCCAATCTGAGTATTGATAAATTATATTCAAATTTATGAGAAGAACATGGAGAAAGAAAACAATAAGCCCCTAGAATACTCGATCTCATTAGAAAAAACCAAATAGGAACCTATTTTGGGGTCATCTTTACACTTGACACCATTATGGGGTATGGTCCATGCATGATTACAAGGTAGATTACCGAGCTATTTTGGATTCTTCATTATTTTCAAACAGGCTTGATCTCCATCAAAAATCATGTAGGCGCTTAGCCCTATTGCCCAAAAATTTCCAAATCAGTGAAATGGTTTGGCAGTGTTTCTCCCTCAAAAATCTGCTCCCCTATGTCTTCTTCCTCTATGGAAATTTTCACATAGTATTTCTCCTGATGGGAAGTTGGGGTATCATCGGGTCTGAAACATAGATTTGTGTTATCCAAAATATGTTCAGAATGCAAAGCTTCAAATAAAATCTTCATCTTTGCTCCATGTTTGGTGTGCAATATTAAGTGGGACCAGTCAGGTGTTAGGTATCTACCAAGTTTGGCGGTAAAATCTCTTGATAAGCACATTCTAAAAACTGATGGAATGTAAATTATTATTTCTTGAGTGACTATCTGACTTGGACAGGAGAAGAAGGTTAGAGAAAAATCCCTTATATGACTAATGGTTGGGACTTTGGTTCCATCAAGTTGCATAATTCCCTTTTCAAGGGGCTCATACTAAAGTTTCAGAGCATCTGCTACTTGCTTTGGCATGACGGTAGTGTTAGCTCTCAAATCAATCATATTATTATGAAAACTTTTATCTCCTATTATAAGCATATAAAACAAACTTGTGGAATTTTTTTTTCTTACCTCTTTCTCTCCAATGCTATCCTCGCTATTCGCAAAAGTTGTTGATTTCAAGGCTTGATGGGAAAAAGTGGATATGTCATTCCTGCTTTGATTGCTTAACTAAGTCTCATTTTCTTGCATGCCTTGTCCTTCCAACTTCAATGCTTCATGAAGTAGAACTTGTTGATTAGGAATTTATATAACATCCCATAATGAAATGTTAGTAGGTTCCCTTTCCAATTGTCCCACCATGTTAAGTGCCCCAATAATTTGGGCTTTTGGCTTGAATAGTGGTATCTCTTTTTTTTAGGGGAAAATGTTTCATCGGGGCCAGGCCTTGTACTCTATTTTCCTCCATTATTTTCAAAGGCTGATTAGGTGGCTATGGAATGGGTTGGATAGTGGGTGGTAGGACCACTTCTTCATGGGAGATGGTTGACATGTTTGCTGTCATGCCAGAGCCTATTGCACATACTCCACTATGAGCCTCCTTTTTGACCTTGTATTGTAATTTGACTGTACTTGCAAAATTTTGGTTATCAAGGCTTTGTTTGTGAATATCGCTTCATCTTCCTCTAGCCATGAGAAAAGACCCTGGTTGGGTGCTATTTCCAACTCTTTTTCAAGGGACATCCCTTGCATCTATGCCCTAAGATGAGCATTTTCCATTTTGAGTGAGTTATATTTTCCCATATTTGGGAACATACCCTTACTCCTTTGCTCAGCTACCTTTTGCTCCATATTTCCCCTTAGACAATCTCAGGGCATATGACTATCATTGCATGGGAAGCACCAGACATTTTCATCGTCTACTAGATTGTTTTGGCCCAAAAATATCTCTTTGTTCAAACTTCCTTTGACAAACTATAATGGTGTAGCAATCGGGACTATTTAGTTTGTCGATGATGCTTGTTGACCTCCTCCTTTGTAAGATCCTTGACACAAATTCTATTGGTAAGGGGATTTTCCTCCGCTGTACACCTGAGTGGTCATTTTTCAAGGTGTCCCTTGCTGCCATTTGATAATGACCAATTCATTACCAAAATTTTGCATGATATCTTTTATATCAATGATGTCTACCACCATTGATGAGAGACCCGATGGGCTAGCCTAATTGGTAGGTTATTTGTTCATAGGCTGTGGGGAAACCAACTTCAATTGTGTAGTGGGGATGCTTGGATTGGTTTCCTCTTAGCAGTTATTAGAGATTTTTGTGAATACTGGCATTGGTGGCTAAGGTAGAAATTTCCTAGCATCGATCAGGTTGTTCTCTACATGCACCACCATCTCATATGCATCAAGAAGGGTAGTTCCTCCAATGGAGGTTACCATAAGTGCAATATCTAGATTGATAGCCTTTAGGTAGAACATGAACACCATCACAGCTTGAGGTCGAGTGATCATAGGAATCCTTTGATAGGTTTTATGAAACTTGGTGTTCAAATAACTCGCGGCTTCCTTGGGGGCCCTCTTGATTGTGATCAACTATTGCAGTAGAGAAGAACAATCTCCCTTTTTTAGACAATCATTCAAAAATGCATTGCCCAAGTTGGTCCCAAGAAAGAATAAAACCTAAGGCTAGAGATCGATACAAATCTTGAGCCTTCCCTTTAAAAGAGGCAGCTAACATCCTTAGAGTGATGTTCTCCTCCGATATGTTGTATACCCTACATACTTCTACTATATCTTGAAGGTGTTAAGAAGGGGTTTTGAAATCCTCCCCGAGGAATCTTGGGATAGCTTTAAGGGAATTAGCTGATATATTGGGCCATACATCTGGGGGTTTAGGTGGTTGTAACAAACTACCATTGTCCCATGTTACAAAGTCCCTAGGAGTAGGAGGGGGTACTTGAGCCATGAGGAAACATTTTCTATGAATCAAGTATACAGGCAATCTTATCTAGATATTTAAACCTCTGGATGGAGTAGATAAGGATCTTGATAAGGGGCTTTGACTTCTTGCTCTATTACTTATTATAGGTGATACATAAACTATAGTTCTTCTCCTTCTATGGTTTGAGGTAGGTAACTGGGAATACTAGAAATGGCCTCTCAAGGATGCTCTCATTTGGACTTTGGGCATGGAATTTCTATTTTTCCTTCCTTATCCTAATATAAGAAATATTTCTAACTTCCAATTAGGTGATTGTGAAAACTTGGTCCCACCAAGCATGCCAGAAAAAAAAAAACTATTGATCATCAAAGCTTGAGCCTCTCCAAAAGTCTTCTGGGAAATTTAGTGAGTGGGAAACAAATTGTGTCTCACTAAATTCCTCTAGGTTTTTTATAAAAAATTGACTCTTCTTTTGGGGTTTTGAGATAAGGGAGAAAGAAGAAAATTAAAATGTAAAACATGGAAGGTGATACGCCAAAGCTTTTACAATAGTTCAAACTCAAAATATTCCTATGATTGATATAGAAGACACAAAATGCCACAACCACTCATTGTTGGAAAGAGAACAGACAAAAAAGGCTAACTTCAAGCACAATGGAGACTTTCAAATCTTTCTGTAGGTAGGGTTCATTGAGGTCCAATCAAACATAAAAATGTCCTTAGGGAAAAAGAATAATATTTCAAAAAATTATAGGAACTCTATCTCCCAATATAGCATAGCATAGAAAAATAACAACTTTAAAGGTAATGGAAAATTCCAATGATAGTCCAATTTTCCCAAAATGCTATTTCACATTACAAGCATAAAGCATAGAAATCTGCTATTTAAACTATGTAGAATAGAGCTTACAAGACACAGTGTTTCATTCATGATGAAAATAAAAAGAAAGAAGACTTGAAAAAGGCCATACATGCACAATCTCAAAAAAAATCAGTAATAGTTTGTGCTTTTAATTAAAACTAAACTTTGAAACAAAGGTTGGATGCCAATTCGACAATAATTTAAACCTTAATAGATATAATTAAATCCAGAATAAATTAGTTCTATAACTTGCTTTCTAAAATATAGTTTACAAACCCTAAGAAAATTTAAAAGGAAAGCAATTCCTCTTTTTGGAGAAAACAACTTCCTTTTGGAAAATTCCTCTTCTAAAAAAATTGATTATATAAAAATAATCAAAATCCTCTACTTTTTTAAACATAGCCCTCCTTTATAACCATGAAAGAAGAAATAACCACCTCAATCTAGAAGTAATGACTACTAGGTGTTGATGATTGATAGCATATGATCCAATCCCAAAATCTTAGTTAGGCTACTAAAGATCTCTGCATTCACCCCTCAGCTACTACATTAATGTCCTTCAAATATTAAACAAAGATAAGACCTAAAAATGATCAGATCTCAAAAGAAATTTTCTGACATTATTGATTGATCTCATTATTGTGAGGTGCTAACTAAAAGACTCCCATCCCAAAAACTAAGACTAGAAAAGAGGAAAAATCCAGCTCAAGAAAAAGACCTAACTAGATATCATCATAGGCAATGTGGATAATTTGTATGAAGAGGATGGCATGTTAGCATGGTGAAATCTCCTGAATATGCAAAAATAGCTCCAAAGGAAAAGTCTGAGCAACAAACACATGTCCTTAAATTCCTCCAAAAGGAAAATTAAAAGAAGTTGCATAGCCACCTTGTGGTGTATTGTGCACCTTTATGATGTTTTCTGTCATTGACCTTCTGTCTGAATTCAAGCTAGTCACAAGTTAGTAACCTCATCATTCTTTATTGACTTCAATACTGGAAGTCTATCAGAGAAATTTAATCCTGTAACTACACAAATAGTTTCCTTGATAATTTTGAATGGCACTTCCAACCACATGAATTCATCATGCATGTGCTTAATATGCATCAAACCCACTCATCCTCCTCAAATATAGGAAACTTCACAAATTGCACAAATTTCTTACGTACTACTGTTTTGAATTCAAGTTTCATAGAGATATCCTCTTGAACTATGTGATTACAATACAATTACAATAGTTTTTCACTAGCCAAATTCTCAAAATTAGAGTGCACATATTCCCTAATATCTTCAATATGAAGAACTTTGTACAACATCGATGAAAATGCACCTAGCGGTTCTATGCCTATGGACTTATATGGATGTCATTTGAACTTTGGTTGCCACCTATCCTTGAATTCAACTATAAGAGGGGTAGACATAATTTTGAGTAGAAAAACTCATAGGTTTTGTAATAAATACCTTTTGGAGATGAAA
>VDFB02046047.1:0-12134 GCA_007258455.2 Sequoia sempervirens
TGTCAATACTCATCAATCACTCTACACACCTTTCTCCTCCAAAAAAGTATATCTTTTCATTTTGTCTTATAATATAACCATTGTTTCTTTTATGTTTTTTTTTAATTATTTTATTAACTAAACTTTCAAAAGTGTACAGGTACTATTCTCTAGAATCTACACATGAATTATCTCTACCTAAAGTTCCTACTTATGAAATTTAATAGCTAGGTCTAAAATACATCATTATTTTGATATTTCCATGCCAAATGTTTACATGCATGAGATGGAGATGCATATTATTCTTTCTTATTAGTACCTTTTACATGCATGAGATGGAGATGCATATTATTCTTTCTTATTAGTACCTAGGCTACCTTCTTTTATTCATCTCAAAAATCTTCTAATTTATTGATTTTGGGTTTAATCAAAAAATATATCTAGGTAAGTGCAAGAAGTTGGGTCTACTTTTAGGGGAATTTTCAAACTTGAAAAAAATCTTGAAAAAAATAGTTACCCATTTCATAAAATGGGTACCCACTTTGTTTTTTAAAATGGGTAACATTTTAAAACAAGTATCAATTTGTAAATATATTATATTCCTGATCTTTTTTGGATTGGGTTTATGTTTTATAGTGGGTACACATTTCATTAAAATTTGGAATTAGAAACCAATGACTTTTCTTTTATTTTTTTAAGTTTCTTTAGAAAAAATTATGTCATCAATCTACACACAATTCTTTACACAATGAAACAAAATTAAAAAATGATTAGTTTAGCTCAATTTTTTTAATTAATTTTTGAGGAAACTATTCCATAAACTTGGAAGAGGCACAATTTTATGCCAACAACTAAAAATTTAAAGTACCAAGAAAGAAAATGTTTCACTATCATTTTAATACACCTTAAATACATTGGCATAAGTGGATAGGCTACCAACTCCAACCTTATAGCTATAAAATTTGACCTACAAAGGTATTTAAGATGTTTCTAATTAACTATAACTTGGAAATGGATAAACCATCCCTAGCAATGACTAAACCATCTTTGGAAAAAGATACATTATCCTTGGTAATGGTGTCAACTATTGGCATGAGTTGATAGCTAAGAAAACTCACCAAAAAAATAGATGGCTATAAATTTCTACCAAAAATAATAGAATTTTTTAATGAATTTAGATTATCAAACTATTCAAAGTGAATTTTAAGTTAACATATCCTCAACAATGGCACCATTTGCTAGTTCGCAAAATTGTAGGTCAAAAATCATAGAATGTCTATTACCTTCAAGGCTAGGGATTTTTTTGTCAAGTAGCTTAAATATGTGTCCATCAATAGATTATGGAGGGTTATATGCAAAAAAAATGAGTGGATAATCTCTCCTACACTTCATGCTCAGCTATCTAACCTAGGAGGGTTCTCCTAGAGGTAATATTTAATAAGATTTAACCACAACTAAAGATATCACACAATAAATAAAATATAATAGTATCCAAATGTATTCTTTGACCCCAAATTCATTCAATAGATAAAAGAATAACCTACTAATATGACCAAGATAAAAACTACTAAGGATCACTAAAGATATTTCCCTAGATATAACACTAAATCATGAAATCCATAGAAACCTACTTCTTACTCCTATATTATTAGTGAATTATTTTATTCATTTTAAGCATATATGGAGAATTAAATTTTTAATACCAATACCTTATGTGGGTTACAAAATTGTATTCAACCATATGAAAAACACATGAGAAATAACATAAAAGGCATGATATGAAGCAATAAAGTCTACCCAGCTTGTAAAAATTCATATATAATAAGTAAATGGCCATTATGTAAAGATAATTTGTAGTAAGTTAAAGTGATACAAAATTTATTAGATTCATATTATAGTCACACCAAAAAATGTGGAGAGAGGAAACTACAAACAAGGAGCAATTTATTACACCTCTTTGCTCAATTATCCAAAATACCTACATTTAGTTGAGACACAATAGTACTTATATTTGTTTCAATCAACTACTTGTTTGTAACTTTTGGAATGCAATTTAGCCATATGAAAATAAGAATAAACAACCATTTTAATTTGGAATGAACTTGTATTTATATCTCACATGTCCATGGCATATAGTGGTTTGCAAGAGGTTTAAGTGGAAGAGGAAATTGTGGATTTGGTGTGTAAGATTTCTCAATTATACGGATGTCACATGTGAGAGTCAACTAGATATGTGTGACCTCAATAGCCAATAGTAGAGATCAAAGATAAGTTGAAGAGGGTGGCTTGAATCTTTATGATCATATTTATGATGGCATGGTTGCTCGTATTGTATGCAATTAAATCTCCAAGAGAAATCATGCCTTTAAGTTTGAATAGATGAATTTTTGGTAGGAAGGGAGGAATTGGAGGTTGTAGAGTCAAATAAAATACTAATGGAGTGGTGGGAAATCCATAAATGTAGGTGAAATATAGTTTTGATGGCTTTTGGGTCAGTTTTAGCTACTTGACATAGTTTTAGGTCCAAAAGGGACCTTCAAATGAAAAATTGAGTATTTAGGTGCCTGGTAGGAGTCTAGGAGGTACCCGGGGAATTATAAAGGAAGAAGAAATCCAAGAGTCAATAGTGGGGATGGGAATGTAACTTGGAACACAATAGAAGGATTAGATGCTAGGAGTGAGGAAAATTTTGGGACTAGAAATTTGAGAAAAAGGGAAGGTTAGAGATCAACTACAAAACATGGATCTATACCAAAAGGATCAAAGAAATGATTGATTCAAAAGTTTGAGGAGGAAACAAATATGAGGAAGATATGGGATGAGTCTCAATTGCAAGAAGGGATCCCATATCAAGAATGAGAGTCTCATGGGGAGCAAGATACATGGAGTCATAGGGAGTAGAAGAAAAGAGGGATCAAGGACTAGGAGGAAGAATACAGTGAGGTTAAGGTACTAGGGTATACCTAGAATTGGTGACACAGTGTTAGGATTATGGGTCTTCTTAAAGTTTCAATCTCCAGGGGGGAGATATGATGGATTTAGATCAAGGGTGAGAGGGTTTTGAGGAGTTCCAAAGGTTTGGGAAAGGGAAGGAGTGCATGATGGGGCCAAGACTTGAGGGATGGAAAAGATGATGAGTGAAGATTTGAGTGTGAAGAGGATTAGGAACTAGAATGGTGCTAAATTATGACTTCCTCCTAGAGGTTTTGGCTTCAAGGGGACAAAGAGTAAATGTAGAAAAGAGAGGGGATGGGAGCATTAGATAGACTTGGCACCCAAGGATTGGTTACCAAGTTCTAGTGTCCATTTTCAATCCCAAGGCCTAATGGGGATGAGAAAAGGATAGTGGCGAAATTTAAAAGAGTGGGGTTGATGGTTTTGGGGGAACTTGGGACTTGAGAGTTGGTTCTTGTATCCCAAGTCTATCCATAATTCAATAGCCCAAGGAAGGACAAGGGGAGACTAGAAATACAAAAACACGCTCATGACCTAGACTAAACAATTAGCAACCATGGAAGGGGGAGCCACTTAGTATTTATTTGATTAGTTATTAATGATTAATGACTAGGGAAGATGCACACAAGGAAACAAAACTTAGTCAAATATAGAATTTAGGATGCTTGTAGATCTATGCACCAATACTATTCTCTCATTATAATTGTCATGGACATTTAATTCATTATATTATTTTAATCTAAATCTATGTTCATTTTATGGTAAAAAACATATACTTCTTCCCACTATTTTTAAAAGGTGGTGTTGATACTTGTCCTACATGTTGATAACTCTTCCTTTTAATTCTTATTGCGAATGCTTTTATTGCTACGAATGTTTCAAATTTAACACCTCTATCAAAGATTGTACTAGATGTTGTGGATGATTATTTTTATTATTACATAGTTTATATTATTTGGGAGGATATTTCCTTTTGATCTAATTTGGCATTATATGGGGGATTCTTCAGTGACCAATTCGACTAGATTTTAAATGTTCCTAATCTAGAGTCAATTTCAATTAGAGGACGTTGTACTTGGTATGATTTCAAATATCAATTTCTTGAGGTTGGTGATTATTGCATGGTCTTTTTGTTGCTCAATTTGTGTGATTTATTTTTCTAGTGCATGTGGTCTCTTAAGTTAAGGAATTGAATGAGTGGCTTAACTAAAAAAAATATTAAGTTGAAATATTAAAAGGGTAAGTCACTGGATAATTGTGATAGAAACCTAAATGGGAATCATTGATTTGATGCATTTGGGATTAGTAATTTATATACGTATGTTCTGGTATTTCCATATACAGGGGGACCATATGGTGTTATCTTAATCTACTCTTTCTTCATCAATAATATATTTTAAGCATGATCCTATATCATCAATCAAAGGGGAATGTTGTGTGTATGCCATATTTGAGTGGAGATTTTTGTGGCATAATGACATGATGTTGTTGAGAGGACTTCTGTTGTGGTTTTACTCAAATACTTCTATTGTGATGAAAATTCTTTTGGATACTTCTATTTCTATACAAATTCATATTTAAAATTTCTTATGTTGCACTAATTGTAAATCTAGATTGATTGTGTGTGTTCTTGATATGCACAATTATGAGTGATATGTTACACATGGTGATTAGTTGGTTAATTAATTGGTAATGTTAAAACTTATATTTTTGTTGTAACTTCTTATATATTGGGTCCTTCATATAAATAATTAGCTAGACATTGTATATGTCTTGGTTGATGCACTTCTTATTAGTGTATTTCTATTACCAATTTTGAGATGCACTACCATATTTCAAAAATTATAGTTGTTCTCAAATATTTATTTGGTGGATAGTTTCAAAAAATGTACATATTCCTCTTGACTGTGTACCTATTTAATTTGGGTGCAACCATATTTTTACCTAATGAGTGGTTAATCTTTCCTTGAGAAGTATTGATCAAATTTGATCATTTAAATGTGAACATGATGACATTAAAATCTAGTATTTTAGGGATGATGATGATATATATATTGTAGGGTAAAAGTACAAAGGTGTGTCACACTTTTATAAAGAAATAGCCAAACTTTATATAGTAAAATTTATATTTTTTCTTTCAATTTTTTTGTGTGTTTATAACTTGAATATTTACTGCATGGATATATTTTTTTCCAATTTTGATAAATATGTATGTTTAAATAAATATTAAAATGTGTGCATTAAAACATAGTTGTTTCCATTTGATGTCAAATTTTATATTAAATATTCATCTAAAATAGAAAAAAATACCATTTTGATATAGATTCTTTTATCTAGTGCATCATATTTTTTTCTATTTTTTTAATAAGTTTTAGTATTTTTTCTTGACATGGTAATCAACCTAATATTTTATGTTAATAACCTACTTTTAGTCAAAAAAAATATAAATAAAATATAAGTAATAATTATAATATTGAAATATATATATTTTTGAAAAATACACTTATAGATCTACAAAAGGGTATTTTTTATATTTTGAAAAAATATTACTTACATGAGTAGGAGTTGTTGAAACATCAAGTTTTTCAAATAATCACATTTTTTTGATAAATTGGCCTCAATGTAGTATTACATATGCATTTAGCCTATAATTTTAGTTGGAAAAGTTGTGGAAATATGCAACTTAGCTACAATTAATCTTACTAGGTCATATCTTTGACCAAAATTATTTTGTAGTTAGAAATACTAAAATTTAGTTATGTTGATAAGTTGGTCAAAAGTGTGACACAACTTTGTACTTTACCTTATAGTATAGAAAAATGTATCCATTTACATTTTCACACTTGTTTGGGCCCTCCATGCTAAAATTGGGCTTCTTTATACCTAATTTGGTCATATTTTGCATCCACATGCATTATTTAATGCATTTGTCTAAAGATAATCCTGACATTTGTTAATTGACAAATAATAATTCATGTTTTTGGGTTATGTGTTCCAAATCTGGTGATTTGGGACTCATACGCCACCTTGGGCGTATGCGTCCCACCTAGGTTTCGGGGCCTGATCTAGAATATTGCATTGAACTTAATATTTCATAAAATTTGTGTCCCAAGCTTAGGCTATTGGGACTCATACGCCCCAACTAGCGTATGAGTCTCACTTTAGCTTGGACCTATTTTGAATTCAATTCTTGGCGGGATTTTATTCTTCTAGATCTAATGTCAACTTGTAGTGTTGTAATTTCAGGAAATTTGGCATAAACAAGTATAAATACAAGGTTGTTTCACTTGGTAATTTTGAGTTAAGCATCCTTAGATTTCACAAGAGCATTGTAGAGCATTCAAGAGCATTCAAGAAGGCTTTCAAGGGTTGTAGAAGGTTATTACAACAATCAAGATCTATCATCGTGTCAAAGGCTTGATACATCATGCATGTGGTTTTGAGCTAATTTTGTAATGTATTGTTCAAGATCAATTCAAGTATTCAAAGGCATTATCTTTCATCAAGAATCATGTTCAATATCTACATCCATTGAGGCCACTTCATGCTTGTTTGCAGATCTACAAGGATTCAAACAAGGTTCTATTATTTCATCTTATGTTTCATGTTTCATTTCATTCATGCTTCATTTCCCATTAAGGTTTGATTACCAAAATGAGGTTTGACCAAGGCAAACCCCCATTCACTAACACAACAACATTTTTCCCTCTTCATATGTGATTGTGGGTCTAGGTGATTTGGAGTTTGAAGATCCTTTATAGACAATGTTGCAAGATTTGGAAAATTTTGTTAAGTTGTCATCTTCACAAAAAGTTGCCTATAGGCCAGAATTCAAACCTTTCAAACTCAAGGATCCGACAAGATGAAAGCTACAAAAGATCACTTGAGGCTACAAAAATTACAGTCAAACCCTAATATTGGGACTAAATCACCAACTTGGGCATATGAGTCCCAATATACACCTTTTCAGTAGTTTTTTGTAGATCCCGGTTTGTCAGCAATAGATTCCATATTTAGCCAAGAAACCCTAATTAGGACTAAATTGCCCAACCTGGCATATCAGTCCCAATGAGCATAAGAAGTTAAAATTTTAGGGTTGCAGACCTTGTTATTTATCTCTCCAGTCTTCTAGGTGCTTCTCTATTTATCCTTAGTTTATTATTCTAATTATAAGTTTCATCTTCTGGGTCACATAGTTAGATTTGCATATTGCTTGCATTTCCTTCTTTCTAAGAATTTGCTTAGTGGTGAACCCCCTTTTAATCACACCTAAGGAGACCTTGTAGCAAGCTCTTTTCCTAATTGGATAATTAGGTTGAGATCTCTCAAGTTTCCTTGAATGAAGAGTGAAATAAGTACCCCCTAGTCCCATCTCCTAAAAGGTGGAACCCTATTTCCTATGCTTCATTTTGGTGAACCTGACCTTCAAATCCTTTGTTTCTGATTTGGAGTGCATTAAAGTCTTAGATTTAGCTTACATTAACTTTACATTAGATCTTGCATTCAATAATTTGCATTTAGGGCTTCTAAATCTTGTAGTAGTGAAAAGTGCATATAGGTTGCATTTTTGCATCTTGCATCATTGAATTTCACTGGAAAACTGTAATTGCAAACAATCAAGTAAACATATAAGTTAGAAACCTTAGAATAAACTAAAAAAAAATTGAATTTAGTGCAAAACCCTCATCTGGGACTCATTCGCCTATTTGGGTGATTTAGTCCTAGTGCGGGTCTTTGCTCCTAATTTTTGAGAATTTTGTGTTGACTATTTTTTAGTTTCTGAACCCGTCAAAAACCCTATCTCAAACTCATTTGCCCATCTAGGCGATTTAGTCCCGTATCACACCTGAAATTGTATTTTATAGCATTAAGAACTTTGTTTTTGTGCTTTTTTTGTTGTTGTTGTTTTAGTTTGTTGATCTTCTATTTCATTCATTTCATTAGATCTAGCTTAATTTGCTTCATTGATTGCATTCTTAATTTCAAAATTGCATTTACAACATTTCACTTTCAGATTGTTACATAGCATAATCAGTCAATTATCATGTTCTAAATCTGAAAATTGCATTATCCTTTTGCATGTTTTCTCTATCACTATGGCATTTCAAATTTGTAGGTAAATTATATTACATCATGTTTTCATTGCAAAAATCTATGATTATCATACTTCGTGTTCTATTTTCAAATCTTGTTGAGTATTGCAAGAAATTTTTATTACATGTATATGAATATGAAGTCCTTTCCCCTCTCTTTTTGTTCATCATTGATCCCTATCCAAGCATCCCTCCTATAAGTGAGACTAGTCTTAGTGAAAGAGAATACAATCTTGGGAAATCATAACAATCATATTCGTTCTCCCACTATCTCTCATATTTGTGAAAAATATTTTTTGGTCTTAGAAGAACCGATCAATTTGAGTTTTGAGAATCCTAGTTGTTTCTCTCTTCCTACCTATCTTATTGGACAAGACAATATTGAACAAAAGGACACAACCATAGGTAATCATGACAATCACATAACACAACAAGAAAAGACCATTGAAACCTACCTAAAAACCACTTCAACTAGTATGCATTCATCTCCCAACATCTTCCCCACTTGTGAGAAGGTTTTAGTGAAAGAGGACGCAATTGCACAAGTGAGGAGGATATGTTGGTATTAGATTATCAAACCTTTAAGATCCATGACAACCTTATATATTTTTCTTCCCCTACCTTTTCTATTTTGGAATAAATTATGGGATAAAAGAATTTAATCATAGATAACCATGATAATCATACTTGTTCTTCGCCTAATATCTCTCCTATTTGAGAAGAAAATATTTTGATGTTACAAGATCAAATCAATGAGTTAATGAGAGTCCTATTTGTCTCTCCGCCCTAGGAAATACATTATTGAACAAAAGAATTCCATCATTGATAAACATGAACAACCAACCATTGATGAGTCCCCTACTTGTGATGAAGTTATTCCAAAAGAACCAAACATTGAATATCATGAACGTCTAGTTTGTAGCTCTCCTAAAAACTCTCCTACTAGGGAAGATATCATGGTGGAAGAAAATAGGAGCGTTGACACATCTTTCAAACAATAGTGATGAGGCTTCCTTAGATGAAGATGATGTAGTGACATTAGATTCCCCTTCACTAAGAGATCATGGAAATAAGGATAAATCTTTTGAGGTTATGCACATTAGATATCCCTTGAAGTACTATCCTAAGCCTGAACTTATCCTTTATCCACCCTCACAACAATCGCAAACTCAAAACAAACCTATCCTCATCCTTGAACCACCGAAGAATAATATGTCATAGTAGTCAAGTTGCATTACAATTGCTCATACATATAACACTAGAAACAATATGCAACCAAGATAAACAACTCTAACCCTCTAGCTTCAACCAACGCCTGAGTGCTCCTTGTTTCCTTAAAGGTGGGAAGGACTATGATCTTGTTGAGAAACTTGAGAATATACTCCCCACCAAAGATATCTATGGGATCCTAATTCCCAACTACCTAGTTATCATAATGCTTCAAGCGACCTCACAATAAGTTCAGTAGTTTTTCTAGAGAAAATCCAAGTGATGTAGCAGCTCTAATTCAAGTAATGAATGTTGTTAACATAGACATTACCTTTCATCAACATGAGCTACCTCCCTTGGAAGTGAAAGAAAAATTATTCCTTCATGATAATATCTAAATTCAATAGAACAAAAATAAAGTGAACCCTTTTTCACAATGACATAGCTCTTAATTTTTGTAGTGTAACCATTTTGGATGAAGGGGTATTGGATAAATCAAAAATTGAACTTGATTTCTTATCAATTCGAGGATTTGACAATGTAGGAAAGCATCTGCTTGGTGTGATCACTTTACCTATTATAGTTGGAAAGGCCACATTATGTAAACTCCTATCCATGTTATGCCTCATGATATTCCATACAATCTTCTTTTAGGAAGACCTTGAATTCATGAGATGCATCTGGTGCCTTCAACTCTTCATCATATCATGGAGTATGTCTATGACAATAAAGTGTACCAAATTGAAATAGACCCTAAACCAAAAATTTGTTTGAACATTGAGAAAGGAAAGGAAAATCCTTTGAAGAAATTGACACCAACTACACAAGTGGAATGTATGTAAGAGAAAAAAAATTCATATTGAAGAAGTCACAAAGTTATTGGATGATGATTGAGGTTCCTTAGATTTCACACCTACATTCGTAAAGGAAGAATACAAGATCATAACAAAAGGATCTAAAAAGAAAAATAATAACGGTAATATCAACACAAAATTTGAGAAACATCCACCTCAACCACTTTAGAAGAAGAACCAAATTACACGACAAGCTTTGGCGAGGTTGATTACAAACAACCTCTAAAATACAAAGAAATGAAAATGCTTTATGGAGAGGTTATGGTTATGAAAAAACAGTTATAGTGGAAAGGATGTGTGGTGCTTCAGAACAAAGTCCCCTATAGAGCCTAACCTACAGACAACTAATGATCTTGAGTTGTGCTTATGCTCAAGAAAGAAACAAATCATCAAGAACAGCCCACTTAATGCCAACAATCTTACAAAAGATTCTTCCAAGATAACTTTAACTTTGGTGCATCCTAAACTGATAGATATCTCTTTAGATTGGCATCAAGTTGATACGTTGTTTACTCATCATAATCAATAACAATTTATTTCCTGCTCCTTGCCATGTAATAGTTGTAGGATCATAGTATACTCACTATTGCATGTTTTACACTCATTGCAAATAATTTCCATTATGCAAGGAGCAGCATATCATCATCCATTCTCGGCTCACCCTTGTCCTGCACTAAGTGGGGACAAGGGGGTAGGTAGCCTTGTCCTCATATTCAACACTTGTCGTTGTATCTTTTAGCTAGTTGACCACTTTCCATGTATATATAAGAGCAAGCTTGGGAAGTGGACAACATTCCTTAAGTTGACTCTCATGCGACGTACTGAGTTATCTTTAATATTGCATTTTGGGGGAAACCCTTTATTCATGATGCAGTTTCACTCGGGAACATATGTCTTGGCATAGGGCTTTCTGAGGAAGCTCTCATGTCTTAGGAGTAAACTTTTGCTAGTTTAAAGTAATTGCTCACAGCATTGTTTAGCAATTTCTTTAAAGTGGGTGGATACATTAGCATTATTATTTTGTAACTCATGTTTCATTGTGTAGTCTTCTTCATGCGTTGCATCTTTCTGGTGACATTGGGTGTGATGTCCTTCAAGAGCATGATCTCTCTTAGCATATTATATTCCTCTTAGTGGCTTGATGCAACACACTGCATCCCCTAAATTGTGAATCTTCTATTTTTTGATTGGTCCTCTTGGAGACATTATGCACGATGTTCCCTAGGTTGAGACCTTATATGAACAAAGCGAAACTCCTTTGAGCATACCTTACACTACTTTGCATTTACAATAACTATTATACAGCCACCTTGCATAACACACTTTACTTGCCTATAGAGCCATTTTGTTTGTTCATGAGTGTTAGCATACGAAGTTTTGCTTGCCTCATGAATCATGTTGTTTGTATTGTGTGGCACCTTACAAAGTTATCAGGAGGTATAGCTTTGGTATGGTTAGCATATGGAAGTCAAACTTAGGCATGAATTTCCCATAGCCATGCTTGCTTGTCTGTGTGAGCGCATACCGACCACATGCATATGTGTCTCTAGGGGATCACCTAGTGGACAGCTTGAGTTCCACTTGCCCTTGTGAGCATGCATTTGGTTTGCATAGTGGACATCATGTTCCACTTGTAAATAGTTTTGGACAAACAACTTAGATTTGATCCACATCGTGTTGGACAAATAGTCAAAGCTTAATCCACCCCCCCTTTTTATTTGGTTTTTATTTTGTTTCGTTTTTCTCTTTTCTTTCTTTAAGTCTTTGACATTGTATGTTTGTGTATCTTAATGTTGCATATCATATACCTTATGTGTGTCCCCTTGTGCTTATGTTGGTTTGACCTAGGATCTTGGATCCTGGGGGCTTGGCCACCTCCTTTATCTTTGTCATCCTACACCATTTGCATGGGTATACTTGGACCCCTCTTGATGTGAATTTATCTTCTTTAGTGTGAGTTTGAAGCAAATTCCTCCTCTCACTAAAGTGGGGATAAATATAGTGTAGAAAAATGTGTTGGTGTGTGGCAATTGATCATGCTATA
>VDFB02046048.1:0-39874 GCA_007258455.2 Sequoia sempervirens
GGAAACTCAGTTCAAGGGGGACCCCTTTGCGCCAAACTGAGTGACCTCCGGATTTTAAAGAAGCCGACTTCTTCTATATAATGGGTTTTGGAAAGGGAAAAAGAAGCGGATATAATGAAACAAATATTAATCTAAGGCAATGCGCCAAAGCTTACTGGTAGGCACAATAAATCATAGACTTAAGGGCACAGATATTGCGGTATGTTCCAAAACATCGCAAACTTTAGTTATAACAAACAATTCATTTAATTGACGCACTTGATATCGCGCCACATTCTCACTTTGCTAGAAGAGTGGAACAGACATGATTTAGACCAACAAGAAGTTTGCATTCAATATATAGAAGTCTCCTCAAATGAAATACTTAAGACAATAAGAAGCACAATTCACAGTTTAATCAAGACATGAAAAATAGAAAGGCCGAACAATAGGCACAGTTTGAAAGTTTCTTGCGAATAAACATGCAAAAAAGGCCTGACGTCTCTTGCTAAAACTAGTATTCTTTCTAAAAATCTTGGACCATTTCCCCTCAACAGAGAGAGTATATATAGCCGGAGAGCAAAATCCCACCGCTTGAAGAGCTGTAACAGAAAGATTCCACAATCTCCCGTAATGATGCTCAAATACGAATATTCCCAATGCCGTTATGAGAGCAACCAGTCAGAGCACAACATCCAGTTGATCAGTTACAGGCGTGCCCCTTGTAATGATGGCAGTGGTCCCAACAAGGCTTTGAAGCGACAAGTGCCGCCCACTACTTCAGAGAACCATGACGAGCAGCACCCAATAACACTATCCCGCTCGGCCATCCCATAGCTTGCTTTGATAATCAATGTAAGGCACGTGGCAACAAATCGCGGTCCGAATGAAAACTCCTCCTCCATCAATCGAGAGCTTGCGGAGGAGTGACACTTGTTCAAGGGACTGATGTTACTTTGAAAATGGGGGAAAGGCCGTATGAACCGGGTGGCGAAAGATGCGTGGCCGCGTTTCACAACCCGTGGTGCTTTCACCCCTGCTGCTGTCTTAAAAGTTGCGAACCGCTGACACGTGGGCGAAGGTAGGTCCCGCCAGGAAATAAGGAAGGCCAATAGAAATCTTTCGCAGCCCGCCACAGCATATTCTATCCTTGCTAGGAAAGTTTGCGATACACCGCCACGTACAAAGAAGTGGGCCCCTCGATGAACCTTAGGAGTATCGGACCTTTATGGAAGGCTTAGCAACCTGAAGGAAACACAAAGCAACAGAAAATGAAAAACCCCGTAGGCGAGACACGTGGGCGCCCAGCGCAGCATTTCAGGAGCCGAAAGGGGAGCCGCCTGCCTAAGTTGCGAAGTGAGGAATGTGGAAAGGGAAAGATCAAAACCTACCGGGAAGCCAAAGAAACGCGGAGACGCACAAGCCAGCGCACAAATATGTGCAAAAAGGAACCCGAAGGGAGCTGCTTGAATTATTATTTCAACAATTTTTGGCGACTAACAGGGGCATTTCGGATAAGGAACGAAGAACCCAAAAACTCTCTGGTTCTACAGACCAGAGCCTTCATCTATAGGGTGAATGGAGTTAGAGCTTTGAAAGTGCAGCCTGCAAAGGCACCCATTCATTTTCAGACGGCTTTGCCATGCTACGCAAATTCTCTTGTACCCCGCGGAGATTAATAGCTTCCTTATGAGGCAGCACCTCTAGCAGGCCAGCGCTTGCTTGGATATGAAAAAGTAGCTGAGAGAGTGGAGGAATTATTGCCTCGATATCTGCTGCTGTTGGGGGGCTGTCGAATTCCTTGAATGCCTCTGGATCGTTCTCCTTCTGTTCAATAACCTCCGTAATCTGTGCAGCCGTGGCAATAGTGCCATCCTTAAGGAATAGAGACGGCAATCCCAACCTACCCAACTCAGAGAAACTCCCTCGAATGCCATCCAGCGCTTTGTTTAGAAAAGCCGCCGCTGCCTCAGTACGCTGGAAAGCGGAGTGGCAATGAATGAATTTATTTTTCGTTTGAGCTGCGGTGTCCCGATCTTCAATACCTGCCCCGGCAAGGATCTTGTCTGAGACCGAGTATAGCTTATTTAGCAAGTCCCTTGCCTTGGGAACCTTTTCCAGGATGAAGCGCGGGAACTGTTCCATTGTATCATGGGCTTCCTGATTGAGTTTTAATGCCTTGTCAATGAACTGGAGGGTAGGCTGCAGATTTAGGCAGAAGGCTTTGATTTTCTCCCAGTGAGAAACATACAATTACCTGACCAGTGGGATGATATCAGGTTGGGCAGGGGCTAGTAGCAGAGAGGCCTTAAGCGAAGAAATCTCCGCATCTCTTGAAATGAGGGCCTCGGCGAATTCTGCCTTCTTCCTTTTCTTGGATGCCAATTGCTCTTCATAGCTGTTCATTTCTTTATTTCAAGTTCGTTCAGCTCTGGAGTGGTTAGCTGATTGTTCTTCTAATGAAGCTTTTGTCTCTCGGAGCTCGTCTTCTAGCTTGGTCTTCAGACCTTGGAATTCAGCGTCTTTTTCTTGTACCTTTTGTTGATACTGCTCTTGTAGGCGTTCCATCTCCTCACCTTTCTCTGCCAGCTTCTGACTGTACTCAAGGCGGAAACGTTCAAGCTCCTCCTTTATCGATAGTAGGCTCTGTCGCGCTGCTTGGTTTTGATTCTGCAATTCTTTTAATACGACTGGGTCGGCTACTTGGGTCTTTGCAATTTCGCCCTGAAGCCTGTTTCTCTCATTTTCTGCTGTTAGCGCCCTTTCTGTCATTCGGGCGATATCTGCCTCTAAGGATTTTTCCTTTGCCTCTAAAAAGCTCACCCTGTCCTTGGCTGCCTTGAGCTGTTCATCCTTCTTTTTTAATTGGTGACCAATCTTTAGAAAGTCGGAAGTGACCACCCGTTGTGTCTCCTCCATGATTTTAACTTTATCCTGTGGCCGGGCTACCTTCATGTCCAGTCCGACAGCATAAATTTCATAGTCCTCTGGTTGCATTTCTCCCTGGGGCTTGTTTACCCTTGGGTACATAGTTGCAAACTTTAATTCTTGGCGGGCCTCGTCATACGAAGCCTGTACTCTCGGCTCGGCGGGGGCATTGTCATCCTTTGCCCTTCGTCGCCTCATTCTATTTGCGCGCACTTCCTTCCTACAATCTATCTATGCAATGAACTCAGCTGGTGATGAAACCAGCCCACCTGCGAAAGGAACACCAGAAGGTAGGGCGTAGGGATAGGTAACTTTCATAGGCGCGCACATTTGTTTCTTCTGGAGGGTGATGGTTTGCAGAAAAAAGTGTGGCACGTTCCATAGCTTAGCCTGGGGGTTATCAGCAGGGCTAGACATTTGCAACGGCTGAACCGAAGATTCAGTCGTAAGGCCTGTTGGCCGAGGAAAAAGAGTCGCCGCCTGGGGCTCGGTTTGCTGTAGTGGGAAGGGATCTGTAAGCATCTCAAAAAAAGAGTGGGGGCCAATGGGAGGAATATTTTTGGAAAGTGAGGTGAGGAAAGTCTGGGCGGCAGTAGTAGGCGTTAGCATGCTCGGAGGGGTAATTATAAATGGTTGGGCTTGCAAATACTGGGCAAACCCCACGGAATAAGCTGGGCCAGAAACAGAGGATGGAGGGCTTGGACGAATAGCAGGAGTTGCTAATTGAGCAGGGACGGACATGAAAGAATGAGATGTAAGAGAGGGAGGAGTGAAATGTACCTGCTGACTGGTCGGCGGTGGCATTGGGATCGTTCGAGACTCGCCCGCAACCTCTGGCATTTGACTAGCAGTGGGTGTTTCTTCTTCAGCCAGTTCATGTGAAGCTGTCCTGATAACGTTTTCCGTACGTTGCCTTTTCGTAGGGGGACACTCACTAACCTCGGCAGTCGGATCCTTCTGCTAGGGCACTAGCCTGACTGGTTTAACGACCCATGTGCGTGTAAGTGAGCCCCTTAATATGTTAAAGCGCACATTAGTGCCCACATAGGCGGCATGCCCGGGGGCATCGCCTTCCTGTGCTGATATCGCCGTCTCTTCCTCCTGCTCATCGGAGCCTTTTGCTTCGCTCTTGTTAGCACTGGAGATTGGGCTGGGATGGCCTTCATCCCAGTATCTTTCAAATTCCTGGTCATCCTTCAATTGATTATAAGGAGCTTTCAACTGCCCTGTTTCCTGGCGGTATCTCCAGAAAGCTTTTATTTTTTCATTGCTCCGTTCCTTGTCCACTTTTAACTTGTTATGCATGCTGCGCTCTATCAGAAGGTTGTCCTTGGCCACGGCCACTGGAAATTAGAACTTGTGCCATGGGCCCCTGGTATCCGGCGTAGGGATTTGTGCCAATTCAACCAGATCTTCATCTTTATCAGTCCAGTTATTTCGCCGCTTCTCCCAGTATGGTCGGGGAACATGTGTCACTCTCATATGCGGCTCAGGTAGGTCATTGAAAGGGTTGTAATCCCACTTATCATTTACTAGTACTAACCCTAGGTGTGCCAGCTTGTCCCCTAGCAGCTCATGCGATCGCTTTTTAACAAGCTTTATTGACTTGAAACTCTTCGGGCAAGTGAATAATCCCTTCCTCTTGACACTTTCACCGCTACAGAACATGAAATCAATGATGCACACCTGCCGGTAAACCTCCAGTGCTAGCACTCTATCGGTGATGCAAGCCGGGAGCAGGAAAGGCCTGCCAATAAAGCCCCTCATTCGAAGGATCGTAAAATCCTTTCCCAAGAACCAGTCACAAGCGGGGGTGTAGCCTTGCAGAAATCCAGTCTACTCAGTGTTAAGCCGGACGATATCACCCTCTTCGATCAAATCATTCAGGACTGGGGCTATGAAATAGTCCGCGAAGGCATAGTAGTCATATGTTGCGGAAAGGTAGGGTGTCCATGTAGATACCGGCTTTCTTTTGTTCTACTCGTCAAAAATTGATAGTGGGATAAATCGGGCAAAGAAATCTGGATTCTGATGCAGGAACATGTGGACTAGGTAGGAAAGAAATCTAAATTTTTTCTCCGCCTGGTAATTCTCTATTTGTTGTACCATTTCTTCGACCATGAACTGAGCGAAATCATACCATAAAAGTTCATGCTGCCTGCGAAACTGTATTGCAGGGCCCAGCTGAAAAGCCTCAATCTTCTCATCGGAATCACGGCTGCAAACAAATGCCAGCATAGATATGGGGTCTTGGAGGTCATCGCAGAATGAACCACGCAATAATGGGATGCTCGGTGCCCTAGCGGATGCAACACCCTTCTTATTAGTCTCTTCTAACAGGAAATCGGAGCTAGTTCTCATCCTTTTCCATATCTTTTCCCCTTTGCTTGGGCGGAAATGCTCGATATTCTCCTTTCTTGTCCTGGGGTCAGGAATGCATAACATATGCTAGATGGCTTCCAGGCCGATATGAACCCTTAAATTGCGACCTTCAATGCAGTGGGTCTTTGGATTATAGCGTTGAACAGCTGCGTCAACCACCTCCAGGCAATAGTGCACCAATGGGACCATGTATTGTGAAAGACCGCTAAACCATACTCTACTTGTCGTGGCTTGATCCACCCCTGGCGCTGATAACCTTGCGTAAGCCGCCTCTCTAAGAGATTTAGGGTTCTTGGCAAGCCTTGGATCGTGGATATCAGCCCACTTCTCTCTAACCTTTTTCGGGTTATTCCACTCTTTGGGCTTCTCCAGCTCCTCTGTGTTGGCTCTTTTCACCTTCTTGGGTATACCCGGAGTGGCATACGCTACATCCTCGTATACGTAAACCTCGGCTGAAGAACGAATAGCCGAATACAGTTCCTGGCTAATCCCTTCCTGCGTTGGCTGAGCTGAAGATTCTGCCATTTTTCTTCGCGGAAGAACTTGTAAGCTCCCTGGCCTTTGAATACGCTTGCACTGGAAATACAGACAGAAAACACTTCGCGCACTCTTTAGCTTTTGGAAAAAAACTTAGGAACAATAAGCGTTTTCATGCAATAATAGCAACTTTCCTCAAGGTGGTAGGCGAGCGTGACCCCCTTGCATTTAATTCGGCATGTACCGTTAACTCCACAACTCGTGCAAGATGAGCTGATTGCTTTTTCAAGGTGGCCGAATTTCATCATTGCTTTCAAAAGATCGTGTGATACGCCCTGATTTCCTTGGAAATTGAGCTTGCAACTAGCCTTCTCACCTTGGGTTAGCATGTACCGGTAATTAATATCCTTGGCCGGAATGATTACGCCAAGCAAACGATCACCGCCTGAAAGAGATATGAATATCGCCTCGGGTTCTAGGATGTGCTTGAGATTTGACACCATAGCATACGGCCATACGTCCCTTCATCAACAAGTGCCACCTTTTTAAAGCTCAATTAATTAACTTAATTTAATTAAGCATGCCTTGAGCCGTGCTACCATGCATGTACCAGCCCAAAACGTGAACAAACGCAGACTCGGCCCTCGAGATCGCGGCCAATATACATCACGTTCTTACGGGCAGATTGGCATTCATCTTGTCAATTTTCTATAAATAGGCCAGTAGATAGCGAACATACACACTTTGCATCCAAGAAGTGATAGGCAAGTAGAATACTGCTAAGCAAGTCTTTTCATAGGTTAGGTGGTGAGTAGATTTCGGCATTACTCAGCAGATTTAGGAATAGTGTTAGGAGAGATGGATACTCCTATTCACCTAACCTCCTTCAAATCACAGACAACGTTTGTAGGTGAGATCTCCACTAGGAGGCTCAAGAGAATGACGAAGAAAAACACTCGCTGGTTCTAGTAGCCATCAAGTGGGTTCTCGGCAAGGATTGTGTTGAATATGAAGATAAGCATCGGGTGAACACCGATGTGTGCTCACACTTTGTAGCGTCCATGCTGGACATTTGTGTCTCTCGGCTGCTTGTATTGAAGCTAGTCAAAGAAATCTTCCCGAAGAAGTACCTGAATGGGCTCGGCGAGGTTGTTACCCATGCTGCATACGGGATAGGCCTGCCAACAGCCGGCGACCTGCGTCGCTTTATCAAAGAAGAAGCTGTTGTCGTTTGGCAGCCATTCCTGAGCGGATTTCACCTGCAGACTCGTGGTGTGCACCAGCAAAGGGTTACCCAAGCTCTTCACTTCCTGTTCAGGAGCTACAACGTGATACCCTTCTACGATGTAGAATGGTATACTGACTTCAGGAACCTGGTGTATCCACCACTGACGACGGCCGCATTTAATGATGCTGCCAGTGCCGCCAAGGAACCTGTTGATGAGGAAGAAGCGGACGCTGTCTTAAATGCGTCGGTTGCTGCCAACCACTCCTGCGGATAGATGATCCCCTTGCCTTGGTGTCTGTTGATGTAACCCTCCTACTCCATATAAGCCTGATAAAAGGCCATCATATATATATATGCTCTAATACTTGTACATTTTGAAAATCGGCATCCATGCCATTTTGTAACCCAGGAACATGTATATAAATATATACGTCTCTTTTTTTTTTTGGTTGTGAAATCTATGCTCCTGTTTGCTTCTGTGTGCAATTTTTTTGGGTTCGCCAATCTTGAATGTTTTGTCTCTGTTTACGAGCATACTTTTGTGTTTTAAGAAACTCTGGTGCTTTACCCATTAATGATGATAAGCGAATGCATAGCAAGTCAATTGATTTTAGCAAAAAGATAGGCCAAAAATAGGAAAGGAAAAAAAAAATGTTACTTACAACTATACAGGGTAGGGTTTGACGCTTAATGGAACAATTTAAGGTGAATCCCATTAACCGGGATTCCTAGAGGCTCTTGTTCCATATTTTCCAGCTCGAAAGCATTGTGTTGCATGCACCGAATGATTTTGAAGGGTCCTTCCCATAGGCTATCGAACTTACCATGCTGACCTGGCTTCGCAGCCCTGCTGTCATATTTTAGCACTAAATCTCCACTTTTTAAGCCTTGGTCGGAAGCTTTTTTGTCAAACCACCATTTGACCACCTGTTGACAGCCTGTCATTGCTTTTAGGGAATTTTCCCTTTTTTCTTGTACCTCCAATAATTTGGCAAGCCGAACCTCCATGGCATCATTTTGTTCTATCTCAAGAGATTTCAACAACTGTATCACCGGAATCTCCATAGAGATAGGTAGCAGCGCCTCTTTCCCATATACTAGCTCATAGGGCGAAGTCTTGAGGACTTGTTTAGGGGTTATGCGGTTGGCCCAGAGTGCTTTTCAGAGATTTTTATGCCATTCCCTCTGATGTCCTGAGCCAACCTTTTTGAGGAGTCGGACTAAACTTTTGTTTGTCGACTCAGCTAGGCCATTTCCCTGTGGATAGTAGTTTGACGATGTTTTAAGGAATATGCCATTTTTTAATGCAAAGTGACATACCTTTGTGCCTACAAATGCTCTAGCATTGTCCGAAATGATTATCTTCGGAGGGCCAAACCTTGTCACCAGAGCCTCGAGGAAGTCTACAATCTCTGCCTCCGTCGCCTCCTTAAGGGGAACAGCCTCCGCCCACCTTGTGAAGTAGTCTGTAGCTATTAAAATCCATTTATGTCCGGAGCTAGAGACCGGGTTGATCATCCCGATAAAGTCTAGGCCCCATTGCGCAAATGGTTCATCCGCCACGATAGGTTTGAGGGGCATCGCTGAATTCTTCCTTCTGTCGGAGAATAACTGACATTTTTTACAAGTCTTTACCAGAGAGTAGGAATCATTGAAAAGCATAGGCCAGTAATATCCAGTCCATAGGACCTTGATGGTGGTAGTTTTAGCGGAGAAATGTCCACCTTCATCGCTATTGTGAAATGTGTCGAGGATCCTCTGCGCCTCCCCTGAAGTAACGCATCGTAGGAGCACACCATTAAAATTCCTTTTGAAAAAAACTCCTTCTATCAGCGTGTATCCGCAATTCTGCAGCCGGTAATACCTTCTTTTCTGGGATGAGAGGCCTGGCAGATACTTTCCGGTTCGCATGAAGTTCATTCTATCTTCCAACCAATCATCCTCCGATCCCGATCCATTTATCAGGACAAGCTCTGGCTGTTCCTCTTTAGCAGGTATCTCCTCATCCTGTGTCATATACTCACACAGTCCTCTGCCTTTAATAGTCCTGGTAGGCCTGACCTCGATATCATATTCCAGGATCTTGGTGATCCAATTAGCCCTTTTTTCTATGATCTCTCCCTCCATGATGTATTCCCGCACACTAGAATGTGCGACATATACCAAAATTTTATTACAGGAAATTAGATGGCGGAACTTTTTAAGTCCCTGTACTATTGCGAAAGTCTGTCTTTCAACGAAGTTATAATTCACCTCATATTCCTTTAAGGTTCGGGAATAGAATGCAACTGGATGCTCTCCCTTTCCTTCTCTATCCTTTTGAGTCAGAACAGTAGCGATACTGGACCTGCTACTGAAGGCATACATTATAAAATCTTTATATTGATTTGGATTAATTAACACCGGGGCTGAGGAGATCGCTTCCTTGACCTTTTCAAATGCCTCCCGAGCCTCCGTTGTCCACTTGAAAATTTGATCCTTTTTCAGCATTAGGGTGATCGGCCTAATTATTCCCGCAAAATCAGAAATAAATTTACTGACGAAATTTACTTTGCCCAGAAAAGACTGGACACCTTTCTTATTTACTGGGAGAGGAAGCTCCTTTATGGCCCTTACTCATTCGGGGTCAATCAAAATACCTTCCTTCGACACAACATGTCCTAACAGCTTACCCTGAGGGACTTCGAACACACATTTCCTTGGATTTAAGGAAATCCCGAACTCTTGGCACTTTTGAAAAACCAACTCCAAATGATCAAAATGATCATCTTTAGACTTAGAGAACACAGTAAGATCATCCAAATAGATTAGGATAATCTTATTGATCAGTTCGCTAAATGCGACGTCCATAGCTCTCTGGAAGGTTGCCCTTGCATTAGATAAACCAAAAGGCATTTTAGCATATGCAAATGTCCCCTACTTGGTGGTGAACGTAGTCTTGTGCTGATCTTCCTCTTTTACTCGAATCTGGTTATAGCCAAAGAAGCCATCCAGTAGAGAGAATATTTTCAATCCCGCGACAGTTTGGAGGATCGACTCCATAGAAGGCAATGGATAGTGGTCCTTCAGAGATGCTCTATTTAGGTCTCAGAAATCCACGCATAAGCGGATATCACCATTCTTCTTTCAGACTGGTACCAGATTTGATACCCAAGTACTATGTTTAATCGGGAAGACAATACGTGACTCAATGAGCTTGGTTAGCTCTTGTGCCATCAGGGCTTCGACTTTAGGGTTGACCGGCCGCTGTTTCTGTCGGATTGGCTTCGCACCTTCTGTCAGCTCAATAGTATGTTGAATGATACCAGGATCATAACCTTCTAGATCTTCGTAGGACCAGGCCACTACTCCATATTTCTCACATAAACTGATAAGCCTTTCTCTATCTTGCTATGAGACACTTTTCCGACCCGGAGGTTCCTGTCGTCGGAAACCCGAAGGTTTTCATAATCACCTTTTTCCGTTACGAATTTCCACTTATCATTTCGGGTGTCACTACAATCAAAAAAAATTTCGAGAGTAACCAATCCTTTTGGAAGCTTATTTGACTTTAGCTGCATAATTTGTCCTTCATAGGCCTCGGCGATCTTTGGTTGGAGTTGATCCGCGAATTCCCTTGAGTGTTGAATAAACGAGGCGATGTGTTCATCGCTCTCAAAGACTTGCCAACTTTGGTCATTGACGGGTATTGCTGGTCTAACAAACACTCGCACTAAATATTTGTTCCGAAGCAAGTCAGAGACAGGATCAAATTGGGCACCGATTACCACCATGCGATTTGCTTCGCCATTCTGCACTCGGGGAATGGTCAGGATGTTGAAAGCTTCAAAACTTTCTACAAGGTCCCAGATTCGATGTCGATAGGATCTCATGCGGATATTCTTTGCTACTGAGATTCCTCGGACTTGATTAACTGCCAGTTCTGAATCTCCGAACATGATCAATTGCTTGACACCCATTCGTTCCGCTAGGCTTAGGCCCTGGACTAACCCCTCATATTCAGCCTCGTTATTTGAACAAGCGAATTGGAATCGGAAAGACCTCAACAACTTTTCATTCTGTGGGGATATTAGAAATATCCCCGCTCCAGCTCCAACTTTGCTCCTTGCTCCGTCAAAATACAATGCCCACAGCTCACTTGCTTGGTCATCGTCGGGTTCTTTGACGACCTTTGGAAGAATTTGGTCTTCATCATAAATCACATATGTGCCTAATCCGATAGCATGATAATTTTTGAAAGGATCATTGTTTATATGTTCACTCAACAGAGCGTTTTCGTTATCACTTCGGTCTCCGTTGACCTTCTCCTCCTCTAGCAGTTCGACATTGTACATGTCTTGCTTGGTGATGGAGGTATGCGCAGCTTCAAAGTTAATCAGGGCCTCATTCGCCACATGTTCGGAGTGCAGAGCCTCCGATTCTATCTTCATCTTTGCGCTATGTTTGGTTCTAATTATTAGATGTGACCAATCTAAAGACAAATAGCCGCCCACCTTTGAAGTAAACTCTCGAGAAAGGCAAAGACTAAACATTGGTGGAACATCTATGATCACTGTATCTTGCGGAACCGTGATACTTGGGCAAGCAAATAGAGTCAGCGGAAGTGCTTTGATGACACCCACAGTATCAACCTTATTTCCATCTAGCTACATCACCCCTTTCTTCATAGGTTCGTAGCTGAGTCCCAAGGCTTCGGCTATCAGTTTTGGCATAACCGTGGTACTAACGCCAGAATCAATCATAGCGTTGTGTAATAGTTTCTCCCCTATAATGAGGGTCAAGAAGAAGGGTTGAGGTTTTGGCCTACCTCCACCTTTCGCATGGGATTCCTCCGCTTTGTTTGCGAGAACCTTAGTTGGTGACATTTGATAAACTGCCTCGGTACTGGCCGAAGGCTCGGTTAGTGCTGGGTCCATCTGTTGCTGAAGTGCCTTTTGGAGTATGGTTTTCTATTCCGGGATAGCTAGAATGTCCCATAAAGACACATTAGCGGGTGATTTCTTCAACTGCTCTACCACATTAAGAGGTGAGGGGCTCAGAGATTTCTGCTCCTTTTCTTTTGTTATAATAATTTCCTTATGTGGTTGAGAAGACAAAGAGACGGTTGGACTGCTAGGAATTTGATTCGAAACGTCTTTGTATTGCGGATTTTCTGAAAGTGAAACAACAGCCTCACTGGTGAATCTTCTCTTGGAGTGCGTGTTATAGTCAGACTTTACCCGTGGCATTTCAGCTGTGGACGTGTCATTTGCAAACACCATTTCCTCGTCCTCCATCCATGAGAAGAGCGCATGATCAGGAACAATGTCGGACTCTTGCTCTAGGGACATTCTTTGTATTTGCACAGTAAGGACCGCATTCTCCATTGCCGGGGCATATCTGTATTCTTCGTTCTCTGTCACAATACCTTCACTACGTTGCTCTGCTATCCTTTGTTGTAAGTTGCCACACGGACAATTTCGGGGCATATGCGCATCGTTGCAAGGGAAGCACCATGGATTGATGCCATCAATCAGATTGTTTTGCCCCGCGGTTAATTCTCTGCTAGAGCTCGGCGATGCACCTGCCAGCGGTGTAGGCACCGGAACTATTTGGTTCATAGCCGCCGCTGGTGAATTAGTGCAATGCGCATTCTGATATTGATTTTGTTGATAGGTAGGCCGCCCACCTTGATAGTTCTGATATGTAGGCTGAGGAGGCATTGCTTGGTTCCACTTGAGAGTTGTTATATCATTCGCCATAGTTCGCAACATCTCTTTGAGGTCGCCCATCTCACCCTTGGGAGAACCCGATGTAGAGGCCAAGTTTTCAGGAGCGGCTGTATATGAGTACGCTGACTGGGGAGTCGCTGGCGCACTTGTCAACGCCACCTCTTGTGCTACATTCGATATCTTAGGAAATATCGGCATAACAGGTCGAGGAGGCAATTTCCTGCAGTCTATCAAGTGATTTTCTGCTTTGATAGCGGTGGCATATGCATCTGGTAAAGTGGCCCCTCCCAGAGACTTTATCATCATAGAAATGTCGAGATTGATGGACTTCAGATAGAACATGAATGCCAATTCTGGAGTCGGGCGAATGGTCACAGGAATCCTCCGCCAACTTGAGTGAAATCGGGCATTGAAGTCCGTCAGAGCCTCCTGGGGTGCTCATTTAATGACGGATAACTGATAATATAGCGAAGAATGATCTCCGTCATTTGAAAACCTTTCATAGAACGGATCTCCGAGGTCATCCCAAGTGCGAATGGTATTAGGAGTCAGTGTTCAGTACCACTCCAGAGCTTTGCCTTTGAAGGACGCAGCAAGGAGCCTCAGGGCTATATTCTGCACTGTGATACCATGTACCAGGTATACATCCGCTACATCCTGCAAATGCTCTGCTGGCGTTTTTGTGTTATCTCTGGTGAATTTGGGAAGAGCTTTCAGGGCCGAAACCGGAATGGCGCCCCAAATAGTAGGTGCTACCAGAGCTACTAGGGGGCTTCCAGCATCCCATGCTACATAATTTCTGTTCGCGGCCGACAACATGGTGAGAGGAAAGGGTGGTGGGAATGGAACGGTTACTAATTGATTTCGGCCTGGACTGTCCCTAATGGAGGCACTAGTAAACCTGGGTTATTTGTAGTTTGGGATCTAGTTATAGGCCGATGGCTCATACACCCTTTTAGAAGACGATTTCATTAGTTTGGGTCCCACCGGGCGTGCTAGAAAAAATGACAAATTGTTGACACCAAAAATTGACGAGATAACAGTGCCTTATGGGAAACTCAGTTCAAGGGGGACCCCTTTGCGCCAAACTGAGTGACCTCCGAATTTTAAAGAAGCCGGCTTCTTCTATATAATGGGTTTTGGAAAGGGAAAAGGAAGCAGATATAATGAAACAAATATTAATCTAAGGCGATGCGCCAAAGCTTTACTGGTAGGCACGATAAATCATGGACTTAAGGGCCTGAATGTTATAGTTATGTTCCAAAACATCGGAAACTTAAAGTTATAGCATAAACAATTCATTTAATTGACATAAAACAGTATCGCATACATTCTCACTGCTAAGAAGAGTCGTTCAGACATGATTTAGACCAGCAAGTTTTCATTCAATATATAGAAGTCTCCTCAAATGAAATGCTTAAGACAATAAGAAGCACAATTCACAGTTTAATCAAGACATGAAAAACAAAAAGGCCGAACAATAGGCACAGTCTGAAAGTTTCTTGCGAATAAAGCGTGCAAAAGAGGCCTGGTGTCTCTTGCTAAAACCAGTATTCTTTCTAAAAATCTTGGACCATTTCCCCTCAACAGAGAGAGTATATATAGCCGGAGAGCAAAATCCCACCGCTTGAAGAGCTGTAACAAAAAGATTCCACAATCTCCCGTAATGATGCTCAAATACGAATATTCCCAATGCCGTTATGAGAGCAACCAGTCAGAGCACAACATCCAGTTGATTAGTTACAGGTGTGCCCCTTGTAATGATGGTAGTGGTCCCAACAAGGCTTCGAAGCGACAAGTGCTGCCCACTGCTTCAGAGAACCATGACGAGCAACACCCAATAACACTATCCCGCTCGGCCATCCCATAGCTTGCTTTGATAATCAATGTAAGGCACATGGCAACAAATCGCGGTCCGAATGAAAACTCCTCCTCCATCAATCGAGAGCTTGTGGAGGAGTGACACTTGTTCAAGGGACTGAGGTTACTTTGAAAATGGGGGAAAGGCCGTATGAACCGGGTGGCGAAAGATGCGTGGCTGCATTTCGCAACTCGCGGTGCTTTCACCCCTGCTGCTGTTTTAAAAGCTGCGAACCGCTGACACGTGGGTGAAGGTAGGTCCCGCCAGGAAATAAGGAAGGCCAATAGAAATCTTTCACAGCCCGCCGCAGCATATTCTATCCTTGCTAGGAAAGTTTGCGATACACCGCCACGTACAAAGAAGTGGGCCCCTCGATGAACCTTAGGAGTATCAGACCTTTATGGAAGGCTTAGCAACCCGAAGGAAACACAAAGCAACAGAAAATGAAAAACCCCGTAGGCGAGACACGTGGGCGCCCAGTGCAACATTTTAGGAGCCGAAAGGGGAGCTGCCTATCGAAGTTGCGAAGCGAGGAATGTGGAAAGGGAAAGATCAAAACCTGCCGAGAAGCCAAAGAAACACGGAGACGCACAGGCCAGCGCACAAATATGTGCAAAAAGGAACCCGAAGGGAGCTGCTTGAATCATTATTTCAACAGTTACTAAGACATCACTTTATTTAATAGTTCCTCAATATTAAATTATTATCACATGTCTCTCACACATTAAATAATAATACAATGTTACAATACAACATAAGTGGTCCCCAAATAATTACCTAATGTGATTATCCACACCACCAAGGTGCATCACAACTAAATAATTATTTAATTACAATATTATGATAAGTCAATTTATGCAATGGTGTAAATCACCATATCCCAACATTCTCCCACTTGTATACATTTCATAAGGGATCAATACATGAAATACATCATCATAGCCATACATGAAATCACATGAATCTCCAACATTCCCTCATGCTCCATCAAGATACCTGTAATAAGAACAAAGTGGCCACCATCTCAAGCAAAAACTCCTCTCATCCTCCAACATGCCACCTATGGAAGAAAAGGAACATGTCAAGGTGAAGATACACCAATCTGCGAGCACATACATCAAATCCAAGTGATAACAAAGGCTCTAACCAAGTTGTTGTCAACTAAAAAACCCATGTGATCAGAAATAACATCAACAACACATGCTAATACATCCAACCATCCATATCTTCAAGGTATCAATACATCAACACACCCATGCCAAGAACATATGCAACCTATAAATTTCAACCAAGCTCCTTGTATCAAACCTATCAATGAAGAACATACATATCCAAGAATTATCATTGCATAGGTAATGCCAATGCATATCAATTCTACCAATCAACACTATATCAAGGTTTGATAATTAAATCAAAGCATGAAGTGCCAAGAACAATAACAATGATCCACACAAGAAATCCAAAGAGCTGCATAATCTCTCACAACACGTTAACACCATCCTCCCCAAAAGCATACAAACATGAAAATCCAAGGAAGGAACCATGAAGAGAGAAACCTATAAACCATAATATCCTCCTACCAACACCTCAAAAGTGTACTATTGTGTCAAGTATGATCTTGTAACAACCCCAAATTAAAGGCCTCAACAACACCCATAACACTCAATCTCATAGATCAAGTACAACATATGAATCAATGTAACAATGCCAACATGGATGTAAGCCTCTCTAATCAAGAAGATCAAACTCAAAGTAACCATCCCCAAAGCTGGAAATCAGCCCATAAACCATCTCATAACAATAATCATCAAAGAATGATATCATAAACTCAAATGCACAAGGAGATAACCATGCCATAACATCCCTCAAAATGAACCCTCCAAAACTAACCATCCATAACTCAAAATCCATATCTATGAAAGATAAAGCATATAAACTCATGCTAAACAATCCTCAAATGAGTCTCCATAATCAACCATCATGAATCAACTCAATCCCATGAGAATCAAAGCACAAAACATAACACATCTAAAATATATAATGGGAAAATACCTCTCAAATAATAAGTTGCCGAGTAGACCAAGAGTGGGGAATGATAATGCTCCTCTAGGATAACCAAGCCATCATGACTCACTCCAAGAACAATCTCCTCTATCGGTCCATCATGAACTCACGTCCATATCCAAGTGAAAGCTCCTCGATCTTCCTACTGAAACCTCTAAATAATAACTATCTCAAGAAAGTGTCTCTAATCACAAGAGAACTCCAACCATCACCTAAGTCTCCAAGTATCCATGAGTACCTATAACCAATCAATCCATTCCAAACTCCAAATGTAACATATCACCATCATGAAGTAATCAAGCAAATGATCAATGTACTCAATACAAAGAGAACCACACATGATCAATGTCAAAGCTCCAATCATGAATTAGGAATATAAACATGACAACATAATCTAACCATCTCCTCTTAGGAGATCACATGCACCATAATATACATATAAATCCTAGTCTCAAGAGAACAAGTACCATGCCAAACTCTAAGCGCGCATCAAGAGTAAACCATGACATAATAGAAAACACTCTAAACCAAGAAAACATATCTCCAATCACATGAAGATAACCATACCCAGTGATGCATCCACATCACTTCTAACAACTCCCATTGAACTGTGATACAAGCTACATGTGGCATCATGACAACCATACTCTCCATGAAGATCATCCAAGTTTGCACACACTCAACTACAATATCAGTAACATACAAGTGAAACCAAGATCTCCAAGGTAAGAAGATACCTACAACCACGAAACCATCATAAACATATCCATCACTACCAAACCATCACTATCAAAAAGCTCCCACTGAAAGTGTATAACGAATTAATGTAACAAGCTATCATGACATCGTGATATCAATATCCTTAATAAAGATTAACCAAAAGTTCCCTCACAAAATCAAAGAACTCAAATGCAACATGAGCTCCCCAACAAAGAAGGAAAAGTAAAACCATGATCCTCATACCAGGAAGATACATTGCCACAACTAGAATTAGGATCCAATCCAACACCACCAACGATGTAACTACATAAACCATCATGACATGCCAAAATATCTAAAGCATAAGAAACATCTGGATGACACCATGATTACCACCAAATATACCAACAACTCAACCTAATCGTGTCACACATATCTGCATATCATAGTCAACTACATAGGTTTCATATCATGACTGTACCTAGTAATAACATCTCACCTCCTTAACATGACATCAAAACTAGCAAACCAAGTGACTAAACCAAGCCACCAAAGTAAAACTACATCAAGACTACAATATTTATGGGCATAGACAACCCATGTCCAAGTCATAGGTGCAACAAGTATAGACCGCCTACAATGTTACACAAATTTTAGATATAACAATGAAGCATACAAATCCAATCAAATACTAATAACCATGTCATATAAGAATAATTTGAGATGTACAACTGAGCATACAATGAATCCAACATCAAATCTCTTAGATCTGATAATCTATAAGCTCATAGTGTCACCATAGTCAAAACAACCCATAAATAGTTTAGAATAGAATATCAACAAATAAATCATATCAAAGCAAAACCAAACTTGATCCACTTTTTAGTGCTATGAACAAGCTTTCTATCTACTATTCAAAGTAAAAAATCCAACTCTGTATGCACTTGATATCACCACTCAAAGCTCAAAATAAACATCTGACTTCCAGCCAACAAACCATAGTTGAATTGCAAAATATATAAAAATATCTAGCACCACAATGTAGAGCATTGGGTCAGCTTTCCAACAAGTCAAAGAAGAGAAAAAATAGATAATATGGGTGAGAGTTATACCCCTTGAAAGAAAAATCACTATTTTATTATGTGAGGCAAAAAATCACCACCTCCCCTAGTGACTCTCTGGTGGTTGGGTGGCGGCCCCACCTGGGTGGCATTGCCCACCTAGTGGTAGAACTAAAATTTTATAGAATGCAATTCAATTTTCAATATTTTCAAAATTGGGCCGACCTTTATATTTTTATCATGGGCGGATTTAAAAATCATACTGGAATTTTTATTTAATAAAAAATTGCATTTAAAATCATTTTACCGGAAGTATGGGCGAGGCCGGTAGTACCCCAACCCTTTTTTCCATTTTGATTTTTTATTTATTTTATTTGATTTTTGCAGGGTAGTTTTTATGCCGACAGAAATATTTATTTTTTAATAATTTTTTCTGCATACCAATATTGACGTTTGTACGACCTGCAAAAGGGGTTATGGCTATTTTTTTTTTGCATTTTTTTAGTAAGAGAAATGTATCACATTTTATATCAAAATTCATATCTCGGCCAACCTGAATCCAACCATGAGGTCCATTTTGTCCCAGGAGGTCATTTGTAAAATTATTCCCTCAAAATCCCCATTTGAATGCACAACCAAGAAACCTTTTTTTCCCAAAATTATTCACACGCCAAATCTGCAAACAACCCATCATAACAACAAACCCAAAAGCCTTAGATCTACAATAAACAACTTGCAAAACCCTCATATCTTATCATGTCTTTCATTCTCTCATGCATTGCATAGATTCAAACTTCAAGCAATATTTTCTCAACCTAGGGTTATAACAAAAAATCTTCAACCATGAAAGCTCTGATACCACTTGTAAGGAAACTTGCAACCATAATGATAATTTCCACATAACCCAAAAGAGATAATATGAATAAGTGCTCATAATCCACATGCAAGAGAATAGACAACATACCCATCAAAGATGACACAAGATATACCTTGGAAAACCCTCAAGAGGGAAAAACCCAACCTCCAAAAGCATCCATACTCCATCATATTAACCAACAATAAAGCAAATACAAGAGTTACAATGAACACCTTTGAAGCATCAAGTCCTCCAATGCATCTCCATGTGTCCAAGAATGAATCCACACATCTCATGCCATGCTTCACAAATGAACTCCTCAACAAGACTTAATAATGACATCCAAACCACTCATCCCAAACCTAAACCACTACACATGTGTTTGTTTTTATAGAAACAAGCTCACACAAAATACAACTATTCGTAAGGTAAAACCACATACCAAAAAACCATGTGAATACAAAACCACTAACCCCTTATTTAATATTGGGTACTAAGACATTACTTTATTTAATATTTCCCCAATATTAAATTATTATCACATGTCTCCCACACATTAAATAATAATACAATGTTACAATACAACATAAGTGGTCCCTAAATAATTACCTAGTGTGATTAAACGTAACACCACCAAGGTGCACCACAACTAAATAATTATTTATTTACAATATTATGATAACTTAACTTATGCATTGGTGTACAACACCATATCCCAACATGCAAAAGGTTCCACCCTCAATACATATTATATGAATAAATACATATGCACACTAATGGTGCTTCACATGACATAATCACAAACTTCTATCAACTCTATGGGATGTCAAATGCACATTCTTCAACACTCTTTTTGTTAGCTACAAGTATTAACTCCATTCCTTGCAGGTATTTGCACAATTAAATACTGGTGTAAGGCTCCCCAAATAAACATCAAATCCAAATATAATGCAAAATTTAGTCAATTCACCTTTAAAAGCCTATGTAACTAGTAGCTACAAATTCAAATGATCAAACAAATTAAAATTTGAAACAAAACAGCCAAATTGAATGCATTGAATTGTTAGATTCAAATTACTAAATAAGAGGGAAATCAGTCAATGGAATTTACAATTGCTGGAGTGAAGAATTATTCTCTGCAAACTACAAAGCATCAACAAACATCCTTTGCACATTCCTCCAATATCCATAGTTTTTTCAGGTTGGTACATTCTACATTCTATAAGAGTTGCTGATGAACTCGACCACCCAAGATCACCTGCAAAACCAAGATTAATCTTCTACACGAGAGCAACAAGAGGATAAAATGCTAGAATATGGTGCAATAACTGAATGATGATATTATCACACTCAAAATGATACAATATGTGTCAACACTCCCTTGAATTGATTGAGTTGATATGAGCTCATCTGGACTAGATAGGAGGGAGAGGTGACTGTTGAATATATAGCATAATATGAGCATATAATTCCAAGAGGGGTAATAACTCCCAAATAACCAAATTAGGTGGGAGTTATGCCTACTTAGAAAATGCCAAATAGGTGGCATAACCTACTCAGAAGGAGATAAGAGAGTGGTTTTTTGAGGTGGCATAAAAGGACAAAAGAGGGTGTGAGACTCAACCACCCAAGTGTGGGTGAGATTGACACATGTAATCGATGGGTTATGCCATGTGTCCTCACATGAACCATGTCTCATATAACCCAAGTATGCTTAATAATGTGTAGGAAAAATAAAAATTAAAAAACCTACACCAACACCCCCCCTTAGGCATAGCTTAGGTGAGTGAAAGGATGAAATAATGCAAACATGGGTCTCGACTACAAGGCCATGTTAGGTACCCATGTACAATGTTGAAACCTCTCAAAAGAATAGAAAACTTGTAGGAGAAAACTCCCCCCAAGAGAGAAGAAGAAGAGAGACTATATAGTCCCCCAATGTAGAATTTCATGCATTGTTGGTGAATGCTCAACACAAGAAGCTAAAGATGATCCAAGATCATTGAAAAATATTCCTCCCCTTAGGAAGAAAGAAACCAAGGATGTATGTAGGATATCTTCCCATTCCTGAAAGGAATATGAAGGAAGAATGAGGAAAATGTATGATGTCTCTAAACTCTTCTCAAGTGTCCCCATGTCGATGCTAAAAGTCGTCACCATCAAATCAGGCATTCTAGGCCACACTGATGAAGATGACAATCCAAAGCCTAGTAGAGATGTATTTAGAACAAGATACAAAGACTCTAATGCCTCCTCTGAAGACAAAGATGCCTCCCCCAAATGCTGCTCAAAAGTATCCACAATCATTTCAAATTGTGATGAATGATCATGTGGAGAATGAACGAGAGGATGTAAAGGTTCCTCCACAACAACTGAACAAGAATCAACTTCATCAAAGAGAAGATGAATGTCATGAATAGTGTCTCCCAAGTTTGAAGTATGAGACTCTATGAACAAACCTGCAATGTCTATCAAGTAGTCATCCCAAACAATTATATCTGGAAGACGATGTAGATCCTACTGCATTGAATCACAAGAATCCATGAATGTAACAATACAAGTATCCTCATAAGCAATAGTAGATGCAGGAGAAGGAATACAAGGATCGAGAACTGGATCACTTTTGTGAGAATACCCAAGTTCAAGTAACCAAAGTTCTCCTCAAAATCAAAGCTCACACTAAGAGTGTGATAAAAAACCAAAGGATCAAAACTATTGGAAATAGGTTGCCATTAAATTGCAAATCCTAAACATTAATTATTTCATGTATCTCCTTGTTTTTTGGAATGTGTTCAACAACACTAAGATTATTGTGAGATTAATATTTGATGAAATAATCACGATTATTGACATTTGTAATTAATTCTAAATGTAAGAAGCATGTGAGGGCATCCATATTGAGTTCCTAAATAATAGGGACACATGGGACACTCACATGGTAAGGTGAAACTCACCTTGTGTTCAGTTAACTATTCGGAGTAACAGTTAACACTTCTGAATGCATGTAAAGATCCTAGCAGTTAGGATTTGATGTTTGCATGCTTGAAGTTCAGTTAAGTTCAGTTCAGATTAGTTAAGTTAAGTTCAGATCAGTTCAATTCAGTTCAGTTTAGTTCATAATCAGTTTAGTTTAGTTCAGTTCAGTTATCTTCAGTTGCATGCATGTTGGTTATTTTGAGTTGCATGTAGTTAGCTTCAGTTAACTTGGAATGCATGGCTAATAACATTGAGTTGTATGACAAATAATAGGGACTACCTCCAATTAACAAGGGATGACCATTCTTTGGGAATGGTGTTGAGTAAATGTTTCAGTTAACAATAAAGCACTTGAAGACAACTTGGGCACCCAAGATGCTTTATTGAAATTAACTCCAATGCATGATAAGATATTTCTGAAGGATCAGTTAAGTAGCTTTAATTGTGGGCGCCATCTTTGAGGAATATCTTTGGAATTATCACCAAAGTGAAGGAGAAGTTGTAGCTTCAATTTGGGACACCCAAATGCATGATGCACATGTTGTAAGCTTTAGTCTTCACTGAAGAACTCTATTTGAAGGAATATGGCATACCTTTTCAAGGGCTTGAGCTTATGCATTGTAATTATCACCATTTGATTATTACAAGGTTGCATATTGTCTCTATATCTCATTCAAGTTGAATAGAGTTTTCAGATTTCTTATTGTAGGCGTGAAGAAGATTGTTGAAGACATAAGAAGCATTCTCAAGCAAGAATTGGAGCTATTGTAATTCAGAGTTTGAATAATAGAATAATTCTTGGTGGAGTTTTTTCCTAAAAGGGTTTCTCCACGGTACATCTTGTGTGATCCTTCTGATATCCTGTCTAGTTCTTCTATCAACTTCTCTCTACATTTTACAACAGTAAAATGGATTAATCAAGATAATCATCCACAAAGAATTTATGTAACAAAGAAAAGACTTACTTATAACAGCAGTATTGAAGTTTTACAGAGTATTAAGCTAAAAAAACACCTCAATTTTCAACATTTGGTATCAGAGCTGAGGTTGGGTAGAGTATTGGGACGCCTTTCTCTTAAAGTTTGAAGGATTTATTGGCTTAGTGGGAGCTCTTATTATTTTAGTAATTTGCTGATTTTGGAATTAAGTTTTTGTTACAATGAATTCAAGGTTAGATATTGAAAGGTTCAATGGTTCTAACTATGAAATGTGGAAATTAAAAATGGAAGATCTTCTTGAAGAAAGAGATCAATGGTTAGCGGTTAATAATGAGACAAAGACACCTACAACCATGTCAGATGAAGATTGGGCTAAGTTAGATAAAAATGCAAGAGGAACAATTAGATTGTGTCTTGTTGATGCTGTTCTTTTAAATGTTTCAGTGGAAACCAGTGCATATAAATTTTGGAAAAGAATAGGAGACATTTATCAAACAAAAAGTCTAACAAATAAGTTGTATTTGAAAAGGCAAATATATTCATTGAAAATGAAAGATGGTGATTCTGTAGCACAACATTTAAATGCTTTCAATTTAATTCTTAGTCAGTTAGCATCTGTAGATGTAAAGCTTGAGGATGAGGATAAGTGCATTTTATTGCTCTGCTCTTTACTAGATTCTTGGGAAAATCTAATAGTTGCAATTAGTGGTAATGGTGTAGATCCAAAGATGGACAATATTATTCCTTCTCTCCTATCAGAGGAGATGAGGAGGAAATCTAAAACTAGCTCCCAAGATGCCTTATTTGTAAGAGGTAGGCCTAAAGAGAAGGAATCTAAAGCAGACAAGAAAGGAAAGGGTAAGTCTAAAGGACGGTCAAAAACCCCTGGTAAGAGTAAGGTAAAGTGCTGGAATTGCGGAAAACCTGGACATATTAAAAAGGATTGTAAGAGCAAGAAGAAGAGTATTGATGATTCTATAGAAAATCCAATGACAATAATGATGCATTAGTCATTTCTTCTAATACTGTTGTTGATAACTCTTGGCTTATTGATTTAGGTTGCTCTTATCATATGACTCCTAGAAAGGAGTGGTTCTCTAAATATACTGCATATGATGGAGGAGATGTCTTCTTTGGAGACAACAACACAACAAAGGTTGTTGGCAAAGGAGAGGTAAAATTGTGTTTCAGTGATGGTAGTGTTAATACCCTTAATGATGTTTTACATATTCCAGGACTTGCAAGGAATCTACTTTTTGTCTCTAAGTTTAATGATTATGGAATGAATGTGACATTTGACAAAGGTGGTTGCAGATTGGTGAAAGGGAATATGGTGGTTGCTAGAGGATCTCAGATTGGGACTTTGTTTAAGCTGAATACCTCCAATGTAAATATTTTATCAAATGTAACTGAAGCTAAAAATACATGTATGCTATGGCACCATAGATTGGGCCATATAGGTGAAAATTTTCTTAGGACCATTCTTAATAAAAATTTGGTTGATGGTATTCCTAATTATGATATTGGCAAAAATGACTTTTGTGAGCATTGTGTGTTTGGAAAGCAATCTAGATCTAAATTTCCTAGTGGTACAAATAGAGCTAAAAGATTATTAGAGATTATTCACTCAGATGTAATGGGTCATGTGGCTATTGACTTTATTGGAAAATCTAGATACTATGTCACATTTATTGATGATGTCTCAAGATACACTTGGATATATTTTATGCATAACAAATCTGATGTGTTTAATAAGTTTAAGGAATTTAAGGCTTTGGTTGAGAAACAATTAGATTATAAGATAAAAGTGTTGAGATCAGATAATGGTGGTGAGTATTGTTCTAAGGAATTTGATGACTATTGTACGCATGCAGGAATAGTGAGACATAAAACTACTCCATATACACCTCAACAAAATGGAGTAGTAGAAAGAATGAACCGAACCTTAATGGAAAGAGCTAGGAGTATGTTATGTAGTACTAGGCTTGAACGGTCCTTATGGGATGAAGCAGTATGTACTTCTTGTTATTTAATCAATAGATCCCCTAGTTCATCTATTGAAGATAAAACTCCTTATGAGATGTGGTTAGGTAAGAAACCTAGTGTTGCACATTTAAAGATTTTTGGTTGTGAGGCTTTTGTTCATGTGCCTCAAGAAAAGCGATCTAAATTGGATCCTAAAGCACAAAAATGCATATTCATAGGTTATGGTGAAAATGTAAAAGGTTACAAGCTTTGGAATCCACTAACAAGAAAAGTTTCTTTATCTAGAGATGTTATTTTCAGGGAATTTAGAGCTTATTCAGGAGAAGAACAACCAAAGGAAAAGGATACTTCTCGAACAGTGCATTTTGAGACAAATACTGAGAAGCAACAAGATGCACATGTTGAAGAACAAGTGGATGAATCTCAAGAAGAGAGTTCAGAGAGTTCTTCTGAAATAGAGGCTCAAGATGAGCATATTGAGGAACCAGAAGAAACTCCTTTAAGGAAATCCACAAGACAACGGAATCCCATTGATAGGTATAGCCCACCTAATTTTTGTTGTATTTTTGCTTTAATGAGTACTAATGATGAACCCAGTTCTTACAGGGAAGCTTTATCTTCAAACGAGAATAAGCTTTGGTCACAAGCTATGCATGAGGAAATGGAATCCTTGGATACTTGTGACACATGGGATCTTGAGAGTTTGCCCAAAGATAGAAAGGCCATTGGTTGTAAATGGATCTTTAAAAAGAAGATTGGTGCAGATGGTAATCTCAAAAGGTACAAGGCTAGATTAGTAGCCAAGGGCTACTCCTAGAGAGAGGGAGTTGATTTTAATGAAATCTTCTCTCCTGTTGCTAAATTAACTTCTATTAGATTCTTCTTATCTATTGCTGCTACTTATGATTTTGAAATTGAGCAAATGGATGTGAAAAATGCTTTTTTGCATCAAAATCTTGATGAGGAGATTTATATGAAGCAACCTGAAGGTTTTGTTGTAAAAGGAAAAGAAGAATTGGTTTACAGGTTAAAGAGATCTTTATATGGATTGAAACAATCACCCAGAATGTGGTACCAAAAGTTTGATGCTTTTACATTAAAAATTGGTTTTGTTAGGAGTGAGGAAGATCATTGTGTTTATATAAAAATTATTGATGATCAACTTTTAATTATTATCTTGTATGTTGATGACATGTTGTTTATTGGTAACAGCAAGGTAATGATCAGAGAATTGAAAGCACAACTCTTGAGCACATTTGAGATGAAAGATCTAGGGGCTGCAAAATATATCCTCAGTATGGAGATCAATAGAGATAGAGGTAACATAAAGCTTTGCTTAAGTCAGAGTAATTATGTTGATACTATTTTGAAAAGATTTAACATGCAGGACAGTAAACCGGTTAATATTCCTTTACCAGTTGGCATGAAGTTAAGTTTAGATATGAGTCCTAAATCTAATTTTGATTTTGAGGAAATGTTTGAAATTCTGTATGCTAGTGCAATTGGTAGTTTAATGTATGCAATGGTCTGTACAAGACCAGATATAACACAAGCAGTGGGAGTTCTTAGTAGGTTTATGTCTAACCCTGGTAAAGAACATTAGACTTATGTTAAGAGGGTATTTAGATATTTACGAGGGACTTTAGATTACTGTTTAGTTTATCATGGTTCAAATAATATTGATATTATGAATAGATCATTGGACATACAGGGGTTTGTTGATTTAGATTGGGCAGGAGATCTAGACAGTCGGAGGTCGACAAGTGGTTATGTTTACACTTTGTTTGGAGCTGCGGTTAGTTGGATGAGTAAGAGGCAGCCCACGGTTGCTTTGTCCACCATAGAAGCAGAGTACATGGCTGCCACATATGCCTCAAAAGAGGAAGTTTGTTTACAGAGGCTTGGGTCAGGTATTGGTTTTAATTGCAAGCAAGTTAGGCTTGAATGTGATAGTTAGAGTGCTATTTGTTTAGCCAAAAATCCTATGTATCATGCTCGTACTAAACATGTAGATGTTCAGTATCACTTTGTGTGAGAAATGGTTGAGAGTGGGAAAGTATTAATTGAAAAAGTTGACACTTTAATTAATGTTGTAGATTATCTTACGAAGCCAGTTCCTACAGATAAGTTCTCATGGTGCAGGAAGGCCATTGGCCTTGAGTCCCGTACTTGATTTAAATTTATTATTCCTTGTTTAGAATAATTGCAATGTATAATGTCAAGTGGGAGAATGTTGGAAATAGGTTGCCATTAAATTGCAAATCCTAAACATTAATTATTTCATGTATCTCCTTGTTTCTTGGAATGTGTTCAACAACACTAAGATTATTGTGAGATTAATGTTTGATGAAATAATCATGATTATTGACATTTGTAATTAATTCTAAATGTAAGAAGCATGTGAGGGCATCCATATTGAGTTCCTAAATAATAGGGACACATGGGACACTCACATGGTAAGGTGAAACTCACCTTGTGTTCAGTTAACTATACGGAGTAACAGTTAACACTTCTGAATGCATGTAAAGATCCTAGCGGTTAGGATTTGATGTTTGCATGCTTGAAGTTCAGTTAAGTTCAGTTCAGATCAGTTAAGTTGAATTCGGATCGGTTCAATTCAGTTCAATTCAGTTCATAATTAGTTTAGTTTAGTTCAGTTCAGTTCAGTTTAGTTATCTTTAGTTGCATGCAAGTGCATGTTGCATGCATGTTAGTTATTTTGAGTTGCATGGAGTTAGCTTCAGTTAACTTGGAATGCATGGCTAATAACATTGAGTTGTATGACAAATAACAAGGACTACCTCCAGTTAACAAGGGATGACCATTCTTTGGGAATGGTGTTGTGTAAATGTTTCAGTTAACAATAAAGCATTTGAAGACAACTTGGGCGCCCAAGATGCTTTATTGGAATTAACTCCAATGCATGATAAGATATTTCTGAAGGCTTAGTTAAGTAGCTTTAATTGTGGGCGCCATCTTTGAGGAATAGCTTTGGAATTATCATCGAAGTGAAGGAGAAGTTGTAGCTTCAATTTGGGACACCCAAATGCATGATGCACATGTTGTAAGCTTTAGTCTTCACTGAAGAACTCTACTTGAAGGAATATGGCATACCTTTTCAAGGTCTTGAGCTTATGCATTGTAATTATCACCATTTGATTATTACAAGGTTGCATATTGTCTCTATATCTCATTCAAGTTGAATAGAGTTTTCAGATTTCTTATTGTAGGTGTGAAGAAGATTGTTGAAGATAGAAGAAGCATTCTCAAGCAAGAATTGGAGCTATTGTAATTCAGAGTTTGAATAATAGAATAATTCTTGGTGGAGTTTTTTCCCGAAAGGGTTTCTCCATAGTACATCTTGTGTGATCCTTCTAATATCCTGTCTAGTTCTTCTATCAACTTCTCTCTACATTCTACAACAGTAAAATGGATTAATCAAGATAATCATCCACAAAGAATTTATGTAACAAAGAAAAGACTTACTTATAACAGCAATATTGAAGTTTTATAGAGTATTAAGCTAAGAAAACACCTCAATTTTCAACAAAAACCATCATCAGGTGCAAAGTCGAAAAAGGTGTATAACCAAGGTGTATAACCAAGATGCATGATCAATTATCCCAATAGAAATTATCTCTCTACTCTCCAAGTCTCTGATGATAACTAAATTGGGTGTGAATTCCAAAGTCTTCCCTGTTCCACCATGAGAGATCTAATAGATGGAAATAAGATTGTTTGAAAGATGAGGTACACACAAAACATCATTGAAGGTTCCATCCCCAATATCAACAGATCATTTCCCAATTACATCTGGATGTATGTATTGTTTCCCATCAAAATAGGTGGCATAACATAAGGCTCAAAAGAAGAGAACATAGACTATGTAGAAGCCATATGATGAGAAGCTCCAGAATCTAGGAGCCATCTCCCTAATCCAAGACCTGTAGAAGCACAAAGAGCTTTACCTTTTTATTTTCTTTCCCTTGTAGTATGGCCTTTTTCCTTATCATATTCTGATTGTTTTGAATTTTTGGAATTAGAAGAAGTTGAATAAACCATTCGAGAAGGAAAACTAATTTTGTTCTTCTCAAGAAGATGTTTTAGTTCATAAATATCCTTCTTATAACAAGAATGTTCTTCATGTCCACTCCTCTTGCAATATGCACAAGTGGGCTTCTTCTTCGTAGATGAATCCTCTTTTGAAGAGAATTTAGAGTCTACTTTAGAAGTAGATGAAGATTGATCTAAATCTTTCTTTCTATCTCCTTGATTCCTTTGTTCCTTGTTTTTCTTGTTAGTGCCTTGTTTTTCAGCCAAGGCATGAGACTTAGAAGAATTAATAATGCCCATTTGAATCAATTTATCTTGCTCCTTTGTGAGATCATATGTGAACTCACCTAGAGAAGGCATAGTAAATCCTTTTCTTAAGGCTCTTTCCATTGCATTAAATTTAGAAACAAACACTACATAATTAGGACCAAGTTTTGAAAGAATACTCAAAATTAGTTGTGATTCATCCTTTTTAACTCCACATTGCTCCAACTGTAATCTTATGGCATTCAATTTAGTAAAGAAATCTTGAATGGTGTCAAAATTACATGGGCTCAATCCTATGAGCTTATTCTCCAATGAATGTTCTCTCAAATGATCTTGTTTACCAAAGAGAGTATTCAAAGTATTCCACACTTCATTTGGTGATTTTGTAGACATAATATGAAAGCGTAGATCAGGAGACAACCATGCATAAGGTGCCAAAAGCTTCATCACACTTGGTGAACCATTTAGGATTTTCTTTGTCCTCTATAGGTTTCTTATCAATACCCATTGTTATTCTATACAATTTTAACTTCCTTAAGTGAAGTTCCATTTCATTTTCCACTCAAAGTAATTGTATGGTGTAAGTAGATGAACCATTTTATCCATTTTAGATTGTTGTTGTAGTGTGAGAAAAATGCAAGAAGAAACACACAGAGACACCCCGCTTTTTCACTCAATAAAGAATCCCCTCCAACAAAAAATGATTTGGAACATTATAAATTAGTGTGTTTACAATACTGGAGTTGTTTTTCAGAGTTTACAAGTGTCCAAAATGGACCCAAATACTAAAAGTAAAATAAAATCTCAAAATAAGAACCTCAAAATAGCACCATTATGTAGTTTTCAAAAAAATATCAACTTTCAAAAAAAAAATCACCTCGATCTGAGGTCGTATGCAAAAGTTACGACTGTTTGAAGTTCAAAAAATGGCGACTGTCCTTCAGATCTAATGAGAAAATTGAATTTCTAGAAAAACAAGAACACTTGAGCAAAAACTGATTCCACCATTGCAAAGCCTGCAAAAATTCTACCCCAAATAAAAAAAAATCTTGTAAAATGGAGCCCAAATGATCGAGTTAGAGGCCTTTGAAGATCAAGTACAAAATGCAAAATCTCAATGGAGAGGGATGCCAAAAATTCAAAAATCCACCTGCCACCAAATTTGGTGAATTTGCTACTAAATATAGAGGAACCATCAAGTTTTTTTGTATGCTAGTCAGTTTAGGACTGCTGCTAAAAATAATGAACCTCTCCTAAATTTAAAACTTTGCCAAAATTGGTGAAACCTCTAAAATTGTTGCCAAATATGGTGAAGCCACCAAAATAGAGCACACAGGCCGAGGTAGTACACTAGGTATAGGGCGTGAATTTTCTAAGTTTTTTGTTTTTGAAATTTTTTAAAAATAATAATAATAATTAAAAAAAAAAAATTGGGCAGCCTTTTTGAAAAAAGGTCTACAACCACTAATAAAGGGTGTGAGGCCCTACGAGGGATCCGCATACCCTTAGGGTACCTACGCAGGTACCTTGTATGGCCTGTGTAGACCCTTTTAATTTTTTTAATTATTTTTTTTTTCAAATTTTTTGATTTTTCTTTTTTGATAAAAGGAACGAGGGCCTACATATAATATATTATATTTATAAAAGAGAAGTACATATATATCAACAAAATAGGCAAGATTGCCAGATCAGTTTTGAGATTTCAAAATAACCTTCTACCAGCTTCCAATAACCATACTAATTAGCTAAGAAACATTGCATCATAATTAGCCCTCTATATAACTTCTATCAACTTCATAGTTCTACTATATTATAATAATAAGCTAGCAGGAGGGGAAAAAAAAATTGGTAACTTGCAAAATCCAAGCATCTACTCCTCCATGTAATCTTCCCCATGAACTAAATTCTCAACTTGGCCTTTCGATATCTCTTGTAGACACCTTTCTTGAGCAAAGAAGTCTAAACCAAACTGGCGTTCTTTTCCATTATTTTTGGCTTGAAGAATTTGTGCCCTTACCACATAACCAATAGAAGAACCAACAACATTTCCCTCTACAAATTGATGCCTAACTAAAGAACCAACAACATTTTCTTCTAGAACAACATTTCCAACTGTAACAACTCAAACTCTTCATTCCCTGGTACAAATGTTGGAGCACCATCCTCTAATCCAACCAAACCTAGGTTCTAAAATGGATGAGTATTTTGTTCGCAGAGAAAAGATATGGCATAGTATTTCTCATAGGTGGTATAGATTTTGTATGAACGATACAAAATATTCTCATGTAAGATTCTTGGAGCCCTCCAAAATAGGTCAAACTTTTTTGGGAGTCGAAATATAGAGTATTTTATATCAAAATTCGTCTGCAAAGTATTTTGGACTTGATGGAGATGTCCATTTTCACTGAAAATGCACCCAACAAAATCTCAATGTTGAATTTCTCCCAAATTCAAGAAGGGGCTTGTAGATCTGAACACTCTAATACCATGTAAGAGTTGCTGGTGAACTCGAGCACCCAGGATTACCTACAAAACCAAGATTAACCTTCTACATTAGAGCAGCAAGAGGATGAAATTCTAGAATATGGTGCAATAACTGAATGATGATATTATCACACTCAAAATGATACAATATGCATCAACACTCCCTTGAGTTGATTGAGTTGATATGAGCTCATTTGGACTAGATAGGAGGGAGAGGTGAGTGTTGGATATATAACATAATTTGAGCATATAATTCCAAGAGAGGTAATAACTCCCAAATAACCAAATTAGGTGGGAGTTATGCCTAATTGGAAAATAACAAATAGGTGGCATAACCTACTCAAAAGGAGACAAGAGAGTGGTTTTGTGAGGTGGCATAAAAGGCCAAAAGAGGGTGTGAGACTCAACCACCCAAGTGTGGGTGAGAGTGACACATGTAATCGATGGATTACACCACATGTCCTCACATGAACCACATCTCATATAACCTAGGTATGCTTAATAATGTGTAGGAAAAATAAATATGAAAAAACCTACACTAACACATTCTACTTATACTTATTCTCATGAACTGTGCATTTAATAGTTATATTTATGTAATGTCTTTTTATATGTTATAAGTAAATGAGGGTATTTTTTGGTAATGGGTTATTCCTGACAAACCACATTTACAAATTCAATAAACTGTGTGTTCATTTACTATTTTCAGTTATTTCTCGGGGTTTATATTTGTCATTTATTTCATAAAAAGCTCCTTTATATTTTGTATCTCTTTTTCATTTAGCAAATCGATATAAGAATGTTGAATCATCTATTAGAAACCCTTTTTTTTCAAAATAAGTGTACACATCAGCTTGCATTTTCATTATATATGTATATACATGTATATGAGTGTCTATGTATATATAAATATACACATTCATTTACAAATTCAATAAACTGTGTGTTCATTTACTATTTTCGGTTATTTCTTAGGGTTTATATTTGTCATTTATTTTATAAAAGGCTCTTTTATATTCTATCTCTTGTTGTGTCAGTAAATCAATATAAGCATGTTGAATCATCTGTTGGACTCCTTTATATTCAAAATAAATGTACACATTAGCTTGCATTTTCATTATATATGTATATACGTGTATATACATATGTGTGTGTGTCTGTAGATACATGTATGTATGTATGTATGTATGTACATAAAAACATATATATAGATATATATACATATACATACATATACATACATACATATAAATATATATATATATATATACATATGTATATACACACACACATATATAACTGTATATATATTCATATATACTTTTGAATGCTAATATCTTCTTTGGTGTGATTAAGGAATTATTCTCATGAAACACTTGCTTGGTTTTTTCAGCATATATCTTAAAACCCATGTCTTTCTTTGTGTGAATAAGGAATTATTATCATTAAACCCTTGCTTACTTTTTGGGGCATATATCTAAAAACTCAAGTCTGTATTCATTTTACCTTTGTTTAAATATTTATCATTTGGCTATTCAATACAACATAGTAGCATTCATTTACTATAAAATGTGTTACTAATTTTCTACTTTTCATTGCACATACAACAAGCCACCATACATATATCTGTCATTTGTTTCATAGAAGGCTCCTTTATATTTTGTGTTTCTTGTTCATTCAACAAATTGATATATATATGTGTGTGTATCCTATCTAATACAACATAGTAGCATTCATTTATTGTAAAAGTTGTTACTAATTATTGTTAAATTGTTTTAGTCGTGTTGAAATATCAATACTTTGTATCATATATTATTTACTTCACAACTTACATTTTCATTTGTACTCTTATATGTTCACATAAATATGTATATCTATACATATATACATGTATAGATATATGTATACATATATCTGTGTAATTATATGTATACATACATATACATATACATATAGATATATATATGTATATGTATGTATACATATAATTACACAGATTCATGTATACATGTATCTATGTAATTATATGTATACATACATCTATATGTATGTATATATATGTAAACCCTCGACAATTTGTTGTTTCTTGCTCTCCATGGTTTGAGGTAACAATGAACATCATTCTCCTTTCAAAATGCAAACAATGGTACTCCTGGATATTTTTATTCAACATTTTTGTGGACCCCTAAAGGGTTTCTTAGCTGATTGAATAATGATTACTAGTTTTTACCGATTTCATCGTTGTTTATCTGACATTTTTTGGCTTATGATTTTGTTATTTGCAAACAAAACAAATGTATTTTCTAACTTCTTCGATTAATATATAGGTTCAGTGATAATTATGGCATGAGGGAAGAAGAGGAAAATATCGAGTGGGAGGTGCTTAATTAGAGTACCTCGTGGAGTGACGTTCAATGTTCCAGATATTGTTGAGGAAGAGCCAACAACCAACATCAACGAAGATGTTATTTCTAAAAATGTAGACTAGACAAGTGAACGTTCAAGTTTCGAACCTAGTGTTCAAAATACTAAAGTAGGCTTGGAACCGCCTATTCATGTTCAAGAGTCAACTGCTGACCATATAAAATCCCCAAATCTGTCCACGAAAAATTGGACTATGCATCACATGGAAAGAGTATTTATAGATGTTGAGGATAATCATATGTCAATTAGAGGTACAACAATCAAGTGGGGAATCCCGCTTAGCAGTTTGAGGGTGTGGTGGTGCAAGAGCACCTAGCTAGCACAGTTGGAGCACCTGGCAAGGTGCAAGTTTTTTTTAGTTTTTGGTTAAAATATTTTTGTTGTGTTTTGTATGGTCTTGAGGACCATATTATTAGTGTTTGGTGACCTTTATGGTTCTTAGGTTGAAAGTTAAATAAATTGGGAAAACTATTTGTGGATGTTTCCTAATCTTTTGTAAAAAACTATAAAACACACTGTGTTTTCCAACGTTAGGCTTTTGGCCATTCTTAGGCTAAAATTTGAAAACCTAGCTATTTTCTTGGGTGGTAAAAAGGTATCTCTCGACCTTTGAAGGAGGTTAGAAGCTTTGTATGTTGGCAGTTTAGGAGAACAATAAAAGAAAATAGTGATTTTTGTTGAAAAAGTATGATTTTTTTGTTCTTGCGTGTGACAGCTACAAGAAATGAATTAATTAAAGCTTTTGTTGTGTTAAACAGCATGTAGTGAAACCTTTCAAGACATTTCTTGTGGCATTTTAGTTAGTTTCTCCATCACTTTTATCTTTTTGTAAATACTGTGTTATTTTCTGGTTTGTTGTTTTGTCTAGTAAAGATTAGAAATATGGGGTTTTAGCTTGTTTCCTACCCGTACCAGGAAGTATGGAAGCAGTGCAAACTAAGCTAGACTCCATCATTGTATATTATGTAAATATGGAAGTCTTTAAGAGTGTTGTTAGCATGCAAAAAGGCTTTCCCTAGGCGAGTTGTCTAACACCCAGTTAGGGAAAGACAGTGGAAAATTAGTTCCTACGTTGCAGGGGTGCTGCATCTCCATTTAAGAAGTGTGTACAGTGGTTGTAGGGGACCATACAAAGCTCTGAAAAGAGGCAGGAGTCATCACAAAATCATTTGGTGGCTGGAGAAAGAGGACAGTCCTTTGTGTGTCCAAGAAAAGGCTTAAAAAGCCCTAAATTTCTCAAAAACAGTGATAGCCCTATGTACGGCCTGAGAAGGTCAGAAACCAAAAGAATCTTGAAATGCTCCAAATTTTAGTCAGGGTTCCTTCTTTGAAGTTGTGGTGTTCATTGAGCAGGGAGGAGTATTAAGCATTTATTTTGTTTGAGGAGACCTAATTCTAGTAGCCTTTCCAAACCCTAAACTAGGGTTTAAGGAAAGCGATAGAAGAATGGAGTTTTGTGCTTGGGCAGAAGCCATTCCTAGACTGTTTAAAAAATTTGAAAACCTATGCACACCCATGAATGCAAGTTAGGAAACATTTGGAGGTTAACTAGTCTTTAGGCTTATTAAAGGATAGATGGAGTATGTGTGAAAAAGCACCAAGAACTGATTGGTAGCAACAAATTAGTGATGGTAGCAGGGTTGGCAATGAACCAGGGGTACCTAAGCTAGTAGGGTACCTATAGGTTGAATGGTGGATGAAGTGACACCTTAGGAGTTCTCAAGACAAGGACTCAGAGCATTGAGATTGTGATTTTCTCAATCTAACCCTATCCCTATCATGTGGCTTAATGGTGTGACAACTACAAAAAATAAGGGGCCATGAACAATCCTATTTGATGAAGAAGAAGCTAAAATAGTGTAGCAGTGTAAAGACATGGCTAATATTGGACATGGCCTTCAAGTCTCACAACTTAAATCAATGGTGGCCCAAATGATTGGACTGAGGCCTAACCCATTCACAAATGGGATGCCAAGGAGGTCATGGTGGGTTAGCTTTTGGCAAAGGCATCCTGATCTGACAATTTGAACACCAAAAGGAGTGGACATAGACAAATCTATAATGCTACACCCTTGCATAGTTTCTTCCTTTTATGACAACTTGGAGGAGTTGTACAACAAACACAATTATGGGCCTACTAGAATATGGAACTGTGATGAAACAAGTGTGCAGGCTAGTAGAAATTGTGCAATAATATTTATTACAAAGATGGGGACCAAATGTGTTCCATAATTAATCTCAAAAGGCAGAGGATGGATCACTATTTTAGCTTGTGTTAGTGCAACAGGTCAAGCTATACTAGGTTATTATTTTCTCAAGTCAAAGAGACACATTAAGAACTATATTATTAACTGTGAGCCAATGGCATTCATGGTAGTCCAAGAGCATTCTTGGATGACCAAAGAATTTCTTGTCGTATGGTTAAAACAATTTGTTACAAATGTCACCAACAAATGGACAACTTCTCATATTCAACGGTCATGGCAGCCATGTGGCATTCAAGATAATCGAATAAGCAAAGAGTATGGGAGTAGATTTTCTCACACTTCCAACACATACCATCCACAAATTGCAACCCTTTGATGTTAGTGTATTCTCACCATTCAAAAATTACTTCAAACAACAAAGGAGTGTATGGGTCTCTACACATCCTCAACTTGACATAGGAAGGGAAGAGTTGGCAACTCTTTCCAACAAAGCTTTTGAACAAGATTTGAATCCTAATAATATTGTAAGTGGTTTTAGAAGAATGAGAATTTGGTCATTAGATCGACATGCACTTAACTTGGATATGGGGCCAATTGAAGCTTTCATAGTTGAAGACGAAGGAACCACAATGGGAGCAGAAATAGAGGCCACGACAACTGAGGATGACACATAGTTCATGATAGTGGAGACTTGTTTGAGGCTAGTAGGTTGGAATGAAGATCATATTGGAGAGTTTGTGGAAATGTTCAATGAAAGAAATGCCCAAAATCTAACAAATGAAGTAGAAGGAAATTGAACAAAGAATAATGCTCTAATAGAAATTGAAGAAATCCTTGTAGTTCAAACAACATGCAATGAGGCATTAGAATTCAAGAAAGTCTCGATCTTCCATGAAATACAGGGTAGTCAAGGTGGTTTCAAGATGCAGCCTTAAACCTAGGGGTACATCTGAGTTTTAGTAAAGGGGATGGACTATCCATGTCATCGCCACCACATATTGATCTTGAAGAGTTCATCCATTATTTCACCACTATGAGAAATTGGGATACAAATGATGAAGCAGAGGGAGTGGAAGGTAATGATACAAGCAACCAAGAAGTTAACTATGTGCCATGCACACAAGTCAAAGAGCAACAACCAACAGGCATAAGAAGCATTTTTTTGCAACTCCCAACACAAAGGGTGTACCAATCTTCAAATAGAGGTCACATTGGGGTGCTACGCCTAAGTCGGCAATCTCATATTTTGACATTAGGTGATTTTTTGATTTGTTGAATGAACAAGAGGCACAAAAATGAAGAAACCAAGAATTGCAACAAAGGAAAAGGGAGAAAATGAGAGAAAATAAGGCAAAAATAGAAGAAAACATGGCAGAGATGGAGGCAAAGAGATTGGAGCATGCTACAAAAAGAAATCAATTGGCATAGGAGAACCTTAGGCAATGACAGCAGAGGGAGTGATGAGGGCGCAGCCCGAGACTTAGAAAATAACCCACAAACAAGAGAATAATTTTATTATTCAGAAAATGGAGCTTCTTACATGCAGAGGATCTCAAATCCCCAAGTTCTACAACACATGCAAGTTACATAAAGCTACAGAATCACCCTTTCACAATATGCGAGCTTGTCCCCAAAAAGTTACCCAAAAATTAGAAACCCGCTCATAAATAGAGATTCTCTTTAGTTTGGATCCAAAACAACATTCAAATTTGAGTTTAGGCAGTTTGGCGCCAAAAAATTACAACTTGAAGTTCAAATTTCAAAAGAACATTTGCAATTGTATCTTCTAGAAAGTGCACCAACTTCTCGGGGCCATAACTTTTGATCCAGAACTCCGATTTGCAAACCGTTTAGACCATTGGAAAGGTCTCAAAGTCAATAACATGTTCAAAATTTGTTACGCTGATTTTTGCAAGTTTCGGGGCCGATCCGGGAACTCTAAGTGCCTCAAATCTAACTCGGAAGATTTTCAGGTGCAAATCTGGGAAACTAAAACTGCAATATCTTTCAACCCAGAAATAGAAAATAAAAACTGTAAATTGGGAATTTCATTATGATGAAAAGGGTATCAAAAAATTTAAAAACATCTAAAAATCGAGAAACTTGAAATTTAACTATTTTTGGGTGATGCAAGATTACCCTTACACCACTGGATGCTCCTGCATCAGACACCTAGGGTAATTTGAGAAGTGACCCATCATGTCTCAGATGGTTGAGGAAAACCCAACCAGTCAACTGCTACCTTAGATAGCCAAGATGAATCTTCCACAGGCCTTCCCCTCCATTTCACCAAATATTCTTCATACTGCCTATTTCTGGTACTCCTTCCCACACGACTATCCAAGATTGCTTCAATCTCCTCCCTTTCTGAAGTAGGTGCTAGAATGCCATACTGCCCTATTGCCGGTGCTTCCTCTATTCCACCTTCATGATACTCTGTCAAATCTAAAATGTTGAACCGCGGGAAATGTTGATTCGGTGAGGGCAACTCTACACTCATATGCATTCCCTGAATCATGCTTTTCCAAAATCTTCGGGGACTGAATTTGCTTCATCTTCAATTTTGTTATAGAGTTCCGCGAGAGCCTTTCTTTCCTCAAGTGGACCATTACTTCATCACCCGGTCACGAAACTCCTTATTCCTCCTTTCTTGATCTGCCTTAGCCTTATATTGCATATTCATCTTATTAATGTGTTATTGTACCTTCTCATGTATATTCTTGATGTGCTCTGCAAAATCTTCGGCTTTAGCACTTATTCTCTTCTCTTGGTCCATCTTCCTCAATTCTGGAGTTGTTACGGGGCTACCTCCATACACAATGCGGAGCGGTGATCTACCGGTGCTTTTGTTGATAGAATTTGTAAAATTCTACGGGGTAAGATCAAGTCCCATCCCATGGGTTTATCTCCTACCAAACATCTTAGTAGGTTACCTAGACTCCTATTAACAACCTCTGTCTGCCCATCTATTTTTGGATGGTGTGCAGAACTGAACTTCAGCTCTGTCTTCAGCTTCTTCCACAAGGTCCTCCAAAAGTACCCCACAAATTTGGTGTCACGATCTGAAACAATACTCTTTGGCAGACCATGTAGCCTCACCACCTCTTTGAAGAAAAAGTCAGCAATGTGGACTGCATCATGGGTCTTCTGACATGGAATGAAATGTGCCATCTTCGAAAACCTATCAACCACCACAAAGACTGAAACATTCCCTTGTTGTGTGCTTGGAAAACCAAGAACAAAGTCCAAACTTATATCCTCCCATGGCCTCTTTGGTACAGGTAAGGGCTGAT
>VDFB02046049.1:0-21591 GCA_007258455.2 Sequoia sempervirens
GGGTCTTGACGGAGCTTGGCTTGGCTTCGGTTGTCAGATTTTTATCAGTTGGCTTTCGTTCGGGCTCATTCGGACACCATTTGCCTGGATTGCTATTTTTAGCAGTATTTGGCACTCAGCAGAGCACCCCTGCTATTTTTAGCAGTATGATTTGGTCACGTGCAGAATCACTCCCTTATTCGCCAGCTTCAAACGGTTCGTGAATCGGACATATTTTGAGGGAGATATTAATATTTAATTGATTTAATTAAATATTAATTATTAGGAGCTTATATTATAAAGTTATAATATTTTAATATTATAACTTAAGTGAATTGCTGAAGGGGGTCGACCATCATTGAAGGGGCCATTTTTAATTATAATTTATAATTAAAAATGTGATTGAAGACTATTGAAATAATTAAAAGAAAAGTTCGAATTTATTTAAATGATGCTCAATTGAGAAAAGTTGCACTTTTCAAGAATATAAGGGTTTTGCCTTGGGATTCGAGCCATTATGTTGATTATTGAATTTTTGAGCAAGTCTTCTTCCGGAGAACGAAGCCTAGGGTTTCTGTTGTCTACAGGCATTGGAGAACGAGCCATCTTCAGTGTTGCAATTCAGAGACTGTGAAATAACAGTTGATCTATTGCTTTCAGAGAGATATCTTCACTCAGAAGCTATCACAGAGCATTCACAGAGTATTTATCTTCAGGGTTTTCAGTCTGTATCTCTTCCAGAAGGGTTCTTCTCTTGAGGCGTCATCTTTTTTGGAGATCTGGAGACTTCTAATCAAGAGCCGTACATTTTGTACTTGCTGCTGCTACAGCCGTACCTTCTACAGCAGATCCGTACCATTAAGGGAGCCGTACTCTTGTTTAAGGCAAATCGCCTTCTTGTCTGGCAGTCTAACTTCACCACTGGAGGCGCATTTCTCACTGGCATCTCATCCTTTCATTTGGCGCAGGAGAAAGTGGATCTATATTTCAGCCGTACCATTTCATGAAGTTTATCAGCTGGCTGCAATATCAGGTTTTCATCAAATAAAGCATTGCTTTTTAATTCATCTGTTATCAGATCTCTTGTAAATCGCTCCAGTAGAATAATATATTGATTGGCATCATTAGATCTCATATTTTCCCTCAATATCGGCATTGTAGTATTTTATTTGGATTTTATATCATTTTCTTGCAAAATCGCATCATATCATTAATGCACAAAAACATCAAAAAAACCAAAAACGTCAAAAACAAGCAAAACAGTTCGGAGTTAGTTAGAAGCGGGGGTTTCTACAAGTTTCATTCATTGATCATCAAGTTAAGTTCGATATCATTTCTGGATGTGCGAGTTCTCTTAAGGCAGTCAAGTTTACCATTGAAGAAGGTGTTTATCCTATTGCAGACTGTGCTCTTCATCAGATTGTCTTAGTCTGTTGCATCAGACTGTTGTGCTTGTATTAGGCTCTCATATTGGCCTGAATTGTAAAAGGAGACTTCTTTATTGATTCAATAATATAAGAGATATTATTGGCTGGGTTTTTCTCCCTCAAGAGGAGGGTTTTCCCAGGGTATCTGCTGTGTATTGTGTTGTTTTTTGAATTAATTTCTGTGCATTCAAATCTGTTCATTAAAATTTAACACACATGAGAGTTGACAAATGAACTAAAAAAATTCAATTGCTTTTATTGTCGACATGTATATATATTGTTTAAAAAATACAACAAAGTGCCCAAAGGCTGCAAGTGTCAATTACAAAATGATAAAAACATAGAAAATATGCTGCTGCCTCTAATAAACATTTGCTATAATTGCATCAAAATGGGAGTCTAAGTCTAAGTATAAGTCATTGCTGCTATGAGGGACTAACTCATCCAATGGAATCCCAATCCCTCTTGTGTCTCCTCCTCATCAACCTATGTGGCATCTTTGGTATCAACATCCCAATGTGTGGTTGGAGTTTGAAGATACTTAGGACTTTGTCGATCTTTAAATGACAAGGCACTATGCACAATCAATGACTTATCCAATTGTCAAGAGGTAAGCCTATTCCTTTTGATTTACTCTATGAAGTTGTAAGAGGGGTCAAGGGGGCAAAGCTAGGGGTTTGTGGGCAGAAACCCTAGTGGGGTTGAGGGGTAGTGCCCCGTCATGGGATTACAGGGGTAGTTCCCTTGGCATGCTCCCTATTGCGATATAGGGCAGGGTCAAGGGATGGAGCCCTTGCCACCAAGCCCAAATTAAAGCCTTTGAGACCACACAAACCTTCAAGGCGTATGCCATTTTTTCGTAATTTTATCACTTTTAAGATAATAATGTAGTTTTGATCTTCTCTTCTCACAGCTGTTCTCCTTCTTTGTTTTCTTCTTCACAATATTGAAAATGGAAAAATGAGTTTTTTTTAGTTGTTAGTTTGGCTTTTTAGGTTTAAGGTTGGTGTAAAGGGTTGTGGGAGTGCTTGTGGGCTCTCTATCCCTATGTTTTTTAGTTTTGTGTGTTCTTTTTTAAATTGCATTTAATGTTGATTGTGTTGTAGGGGATGGTTAGCTATGTTTCCTTTTTTCCTTTTAATTTGAAAGTAGGTGCGGGTGGGGAGGTTTCCTACCCATCCCTACGTCTCCGAAAGGTCCCCCTATAGATGACTTGTTCAAATTATGTAGAGGTTAGAAACTATTTCAGTCATCTTTCAGAGAGAAGATTAAGAAAAGGTGCTTTAGTCCCCAAGGAAAAATAGCAAATAGATTGTAAAAGCATGCCAAGGCATACAAAGGGTCTTAAGACAAGTATAATCTACACCTATGTTTGAAGGACTTAAATTGAAATAAGGCATACTTTTGAAGTAGCAATGCCACCTATAAACTCCACCAAAGACTTAGTAACATGGAAAAGAGTATAGTAAACTTTGGCCAAGCAAGAAAAACAAGTGAGGCACACATTCCTCTTGGTTCTGCCTTTGAAAACCACACTAGAACTTAAGGTAAAGTTGGCAAAGACTTAGGTAATCCACGCCAAGGGTTTAAGGGCAGTTTTCTGAGTTAAGCACACTTATGAGAGGGTTGAATCATGATGAAACTCCACCGCATCTTCATAAATGATGGAAATCAACTTATGAAAGTGCACCAACATTGAAGGGAGAGCTTTCAAGTTTTATGAAACACACTTTGTAATGGTTTTAGCCAATCAAATTCCCACCAAACATCAACAAATAGGGCTTTTGTATTAGTGATGTGCACCCAACTCATAACATGGCAAAATGGTCATGAAAGTGGTCAGCAAGGTGATAAAAGGTGGTCAAGGTAGAGGCACCATCATGTCCTAGTCCCAAAATAGGTCTCCTCTCTCTTTGGTGGGAAGAGTGTTTCTCAACACTAGTTCTGAATTTCAAAAAACTTAAATAAAAATTAAATAATAATATAAATTTGAATTATTAAAAATAATATTTAAATTTAATACTGGTCTGAGCCGACCCTGTTTTGGAAGGCTTATTGTATGATACTAATACTAGTTATGTTTTGCTGAATCATCATTACGGAATTTGGACAAACGGTCATGGCGATTTGCTAGGGACGTCAACCCCTATAAATCCTCATCAGGTTTGGGATGAAAACCTCATCCTGCTTCTTTCGAGATTTCAGCTATTATTCGCAATTCATTAGAACCTAACTCTATGCACTGCATTTTCAGATATGAATCAAAGAAGAGCAGAGTCGGGGGGGCTGCGATAGCATTTCCATTGTTTCAGGTTGCACCAGATTGACGGGTGCTGGTCAAAGAGGGGTGTGATCAACGTTTGGTGGCCAAGCCCCAAGCTTTGGCCACACACTCATTTCCTTTTAACATCTTGAGCGTCTATAGGCTGTGAAGGAGTATAACCATCATCATCGTGAGTGAAATCATAAGTCCTTAATCAAGCGATGGCAGTTGGTACTTGTTTGGCTATTCATACACCCCTGAAACTATCAAGAAGTGTAAGGTGTTTCGAGAGACCCCTTTTGGATTACCACTTGATAGAGAATTCCAACATGTGATTGAGCTTGAGGAGGGAGCCAAGCCTGTCATTACCACTCTCTATCGGCATCCTAGGATGTACAAGGAGGAAATTGAGAAGGCAATCAATGAACTATTGGACATAGGGCACATCTATCCGAGCTCTAGCCCTTTTGCTTCATCTGTAGTGTTGGTGAAGAAGAAGGATGGGACGTTGAGGATGTGCATTGACTATAGAGCATTCAACAAGAAGACAATCAAGAACCGCTACCCCATTCCTAGGATTGATGAGTTGATAGACGAGCTCCATGGTGCAGTATATTTCTCCAAGATTGATTTGCACTCGGGATATCACCAAATCAGAGTGAGGGAGGAGGATGTGCATAAGACAACTTTTAAGTGTCACTATGGGCACTATGAGTTCTTGGTCTTGCCATTTGGGTTGACCAATGCACGCGCCACCTTCCAATCTTGTATGAATCATGTATTCATTCTACAATTGAGGAAATTTGTTTTGGTTTTCTTTGATGACATCTTGATCTATAGTAGGACATGGGAGGATCACTTGAAGCATATAGAGGAGGTGCTTGACATGCGTCATTCAATTTATGCCAAGATGTCAAAATTTGAGTTTGGGATGACTAAGATTCTGTATTTGGGGCATAAAATTAGTGCTCAAGGGGTTAGCATCGATGAGGAGAAAATCAAGACAATTCATGATTGGTCTAGACCCAAGAACTTGTCATAGTTGAGAGGATTTGTGGGTCTATGCAGCTATTATAGGAGGTTTGTGAGAGGGTTTTCACAATTTGCAGCTCCATTGACCAACTTAATGAAGAAATGAGCTTTCTCTTGGAGCCCTACAACACAACAAGCTTTTGATAAGCTTAAGGAGGTAATGAGCTCATGTCTTGTTTTGGCTATTCCAAATTTTTCACTTCCTTTTCTACTTGAGTGTGATGCTTCAAGAGAGGGCATTGGAGCAGTCTTGATGGAGAACAAACATCCTATAGCATATGAGAGTAGGAATCTCAAGGATTCAGAGAAGGTCTTCTCTATTTATGACAAGGAGATGCTAGCTATCATGCATGCCCTTGCCAAATTTAGACAGTACTTGGTTTGTGGCAAATTTGTGGTGAAAACAGATCATAACAGCCTCAAGTTCTTTCTCAATCAGCGTGATTTGAATGATAGATAGCAAAAATGGGTAAGCAAACTCCAAGCCTATGATTTTGATATTGAGTATGTGAAGGGAAAGATCAATGTGGTGGCTAATGCACTCTCTAGGAAGCCTTATTTTTGCTCTGTCTGATATATCTGCTGATTGGAAGGTTGCCATAATAGCTGAATATGCCAAAGATTCTATTGCTTCCGATATTTTAGATGGGAAAATGCTTGATGATAGATACAAGGTAGTTGAAGATCTCATCCTCTACAAAGACTGTGTATATCTTGTACCAAAATCCAAGGTTAAGGAGAGGATAATGAGAGCTTGTCATGACACACCTCTTGTTGGTCATCCGGGGTCTACAAGACATACAGACAAATAAGGGAGCGTTTCTCATGGAAAGGGCTGAAGAATGATGTATTGCAGCATGTTAGAGAGTGTTTGGTGTGCCAACAAAACAAGATTGAGCATGTCTTTCTAGCTGGTTTGTTGCAGCCCCTACCCATTCCAAATCAGAAATGGGAAAGCATCTCCATGGACTTCATTACAAGGTTTTCTAAGGTGCAAGGTAAGGACTTTATTAATGTGGTGGTTGATAGGCTTACAAAATATGCTCACTTTCATGCCATTTCTTTAGAATTTAAGGCCCCACAAGTTGCTGATCTGTTGTTTAGAGAAATATTTAAATTTCATGGGTTGCCCAAGAACATTGTGAGTGACAGGGACAATAGGTTTATCAGTTTATTTTGGCAAGAACTTTTTCGTCTAACTCACACGAAATTGACTCCAAGCACTAGCTACCATCCACAAACAGATGGGAAAACGAAAATCATGAACAAGTGGATTGAGGGCTACCTAAGGAACTATATCACAGGGCAGCAAATAGCTTGGACAAAATGGTTGCATTTGGGGGAGTTTTGCTACAACACCATGCATCATATGTCTATTGGTATGTCTCCCTTCAAGGCTCTTTAGGGTTATGATGCTACCTAATTGATGGATTTGATTCTTACTGATAGTAGAGTTCCTAGAGCTAAGGATGTTGTACAACAAAGTATGGATATCTTGCATTCTCTTAAGAAAAATGTGTAGCAAGCTCAGAACCAGTAGAAGATGTATGCAGATCGGCACAAGATAGAGAGAGTTTTTGAGATTGATGATATGGTTGCGGCCTTATAGACAATCTACCCTCAAGGGAAATGGTGCAAAAAAGTTGAATCCAAGATTCTATGGCCCCTACCGGTTCGTAAAGAGGATTGGGGAGGTTGCATATGAGCTCAAATTACCTCAGGGCAACAAAATTCATAACATTTTTTATGTGTCATGCCTAAAAAGGGCACTTGGACAACAGATTGCACCTTCAGTAGAGGTGCCTCCTTTTGATGACGAAGGCAAATTGATACTTGAGCCCAAGAGGGTGTTGCATGTGAGGGAGAAAGGGCTGCGAAACAAGCTCATTCCATAATACTTGGTGAAATGGAAGAACCTTTCGATTGAAGACACAACATGGGAGGGGGTTGAGATCTTTGAGCATCTGAATCTAAAGTTGCTTGAGGGAAAGCAACATCCAGGTGGGGAGGATTGTCATGTCCCCATCCCAAAATAGGTCTCCTCTCTTTGGCGGGAAGAGAGTTTCTCAACACTAGTTCTAAATTTCAAAAAACTTAAATAAAAATTAAATAATAATATAAATTTGAATTATTAAAAATAATATTTAAATTTAATATTGGTATGAGTCGACTTGTTTTGGGAGGCTTATTGTTTGATATTAATATTAGTTCTGTTTTGCTGAATTATCATCACAAAATTTGGACAAACAGTCGTGGCGATTTGCTAGGGACATCAACCCCTACAGATCCTCATCAGGTTTGGGACGAAAACACCATCCTTTTGTGATTTCAGCTCTTCTTCGCAATTCATCAGAACCTAACTCTACACACTGCACTTTCGGATACAAATCAAAGTGTGAATGGTAGAGAAATAAACATTCTACTATTAACATGAAAAAAGGTTACATAATAAAGAGGTTACATATAATACTGTAGATATTAAATATCTACCTACCTACAGACTACTGTAGAAACAGTAGTAAACAAGCAAACAAAACAAAATAACATTGACCATTAACAATAATAATAATATTCTAACACCCTCCCTTAATGGTCAATCCGTCAACAACACCAAGTTGCCCCCTGAATTTGACAAACTTATCCGGGCTCAGAGACTTGTTGAGAATATCTGCAGTTTGATCCGTTGTTGGAACATACTGCAACTGAACTGATCTGCCTTCTACCAGCTTGCGGATGTAGTGACAATGAAGCTCGACATGCTTGGTACGTTCATGGAAGACTAGATTTTTGGCCAGTTTGAGCACCCCTTGATTATCAGTGTACAAGGGTGAAGGAACTACTTGTGACATGTGCATGTCAGAAAGCATCCTGCGGAGCCAAACTGTCTCACATGCTGCTTTAACTATTCCTCGATATTCAGCTTCAGTCGAGGAAAGAGTCACTGCCTATTGCTTCTTGCTGGTCCATGTTACAACACCTGTACCCAAACTGAATACAACCCATAAGTAGATTTTCTATCATCCACTGAACCTGCCCAATCTGAGTCTATAAAACCAATCAGCTTTGGATCCTTGCATCTGCCATACAGAATGCCATAATCTAAAGTGCCCTTAACATATCTCAGCACTCGCTTCGTTGCAATCCAATGATCATCTTTTGGAGTTGTCATGAAGTGAGAAATGTAGCTCACTGCAAAACTGATGTCAGGTCTAGTGGCAGTGAGGTAGATGAGACTGCCCACTAGTTGCCTGAATGTCGTTTCATTGACCGAAGGTGAATCAAAATTGGCTGACAACTTCAGCCCCTTCTCCATAAGTGTGGAGGCAGGTTTGCAGTTCTGCATCTGAAATTTGTCAAGTAGACTTCTGGCATATTTAGATTGAGAGATAAAGATGCTACCAGCGGTTTGCCAAACTTCAATACCCAAACAATAATGGAGAAGCCCCAGATCTGTCATGTCAAAGGCCTGATACAAATCTTGTTTGATTGCCGCAATCAAATGTGCTGAACTACCAGTAATGATCAAGTCATCAACATAGACAACAAGAAAGAGAATATCATCACCAGAGTGTTTGAAATACAAATTAGTGTCAGAAGGGTTGCGCTGAAAACCATGATCAACCAAGTACTGATCAATCTTGATATACCATGCACGGGGAGCCTGTTTCAGTCCATAGAGTGCTTTGACCAGTCTACAAACCTGATGTTCTTTTCCGGCAACCTTGAAACCAGGGGGCTGTGTCATGTAGACTTCTTACTGCAACTCTTGTTAAGAGCACTCTTAGCGACGTCCATCGATGAGCTGTCCATCCAAATTGAGTTGCAATAGCGAGAAGAAGGCAATTGTGCTCATCTTGGCGGTAGAGACAAAAAGTCTCATACCGTAATCAATGCCCTCGGATTGTGTGAATCCGAACAACCAACGGCCTTGTATTTATCAATGTACCATGGCATGATACTTGACCTTATAAAACCCATTTGCAGGCGATAGGTTTCTTCCGGGAGGAAGATCGGAAAAGAGCAAGTGTGATTCTTGAGGAAGACTATGATATTAAATGCGCATAGCCTTTTCCTCACGGAATTCCTTCTTCCCAGTATGTATGAGCTCATAGATCTTGTGGATGTTGGCCCATAAGAGCAAAATTGAGAAGCGTGTGTTGGGTTGCCTTGCTCTTTCTGATTGATGCGCCCTCAATGAGTTCATCATCATGAAGAATGCGCCGATAGTCTTATTACCACTCGAGGCCAATGAGTAGAAGTACCAACATCACGGAATAGAGAAACATAAACGCGGGATGTTTGGAACAAAGCCATCTGGATGTGAGTTCTGAGGAAAATCGGGTGGTGCTATATCATGATCAGTAGACTCCTCATCTTCAGAGTCAGAATGCTCTGAAGCCCTCCCATCGGGGGAACCAAGAGGAAGTGAATACCCTCATTAGGAACTTCATAGGCTGATCAGCGAGGACTAAGTGATAAGGAACAAATGGACGGTAGTCTCATCAATCACAACATCATCAGCGATTATGAGGCGATAGCCTCCACATCAATGAACCTGTATGCCTTGTGATTGTCGCTGTAACCAGTAAACATAAGTGTCTGGGTCTTGGAGTCCAGCTTGGCACGCTTAGTGTCTGGAATCCATACATGAGCTGTAGAACCAAAGACTTTCAGATGGTCCACCTTAGGATTATGTCGACGGGCTTCTTTGATCATCTTCTTAGCGACGTAGTAGGTGGCCAGGTCGAGGAGGTGAAGCTGCCGATTATAAAAGGCACTTCAGCCCGGTATTTCTTGGAGTACATTTTAAATCTTTGCAACATGGAAACGGCGATTTGTTAATAAGTGCGATTTCTCACGTTCGCGACACCATTTCTTTGAGGGAGTGTAGTATGGTGTAGTGAGTTGGCGCTTAATGCTGTGTGTAGCACAAGAAAAAGAGAAGTCAGCTGAACAAAATTCCCTCCCATTATTTGACCTTAGAGTGACAATCTGAGAACTTGATTCTTTCTCAACTAAGGCCTTATACTGCTGAAATGTACTAAACACATCTGATTTATGTTTAAGAAAATACACCCACATTTTCTGAATGAAATCATCAACAAATAATAAAATGTACCTAGACCCAGTAACAAATGGAGTGTTCATTGGTCCACATACATCAGCGTGAACCAGTTGAAGTACCTTGGAGGCTCGGCAAGAATCACCATCCGAGAACGGTGTCCGATGCTGCTTGCCAGCTTGATAGGGTCCACAAACTCCATGATTTTGAGTTTGGATCTCAGGTAGACCAGCAACCAAACCCTCCCGAGACAATTGAGAGAGGTAGTGCACATTCAAGTGCCAATAACGCTGATGCCAATGTTTGCTGATGGTTGTACTCCTAGCTGCCAGAGCGTGCTCCTGAGAATCACCGGAATCAGCAAGTCTGTACAGACCATGATCCTCAAGTCCCATAGTGATTGTAGTACGAGTCTCTCGATCAATGATGCTGCAAGTGGAGGAATTGAAAACAACATCCAATTGGGGAGAATGCCTCATGATCTGACTGACTGAGAGAAGGTTATGTGCCATGCCTGGAACATAGTAGACATCAAGAAAGAGTAAATTTTTTCCTCCCGAGTGAATCTGGACAGTTGCCTTACCAGCAACTGTGTACTCTTCGCCTCCTTTAAAAATGACAGAATCAGAGAATGGTTCGAATTTTGTGAACCAATCCCAACGATGAGTAAAATGCCGTGAAGCCCCGAAATCAATATACCAGGCAGAAGATTATACTAGATCTGTTGTTCTCTTGGCCATAAACGCATAGAATGCAAACTGTTTCTGCTCAGTGTGCTTGGCGACATTTGCCTTTTGTTGAGACCCTCCCTGCTTCATTTGTTTAGAAGCCAAACAAACGCAACAGTCAGCCTTCATGTGATCGTATTTATGGCAATAATTGCACTGAACGTTCTTCTTCTTCTTGCTGTCCTGAGAAGAACTAGAGCCTTTCGGCTGAGAAGATTGAGCCTTCCCTTTATTCTTAGCAGAAGATTTGGCAAAGAACGCTTGCTCTGTGGAAGTGGAATTGGTACTACTTCCAAACTGCTATCTCTAGCGATCCTGCTGTAGAAGCTTGTTACGCAAGTTTGGAAACTTCAAGTCAACGTTTGTTGAAGTAATATTGAGCGTCTCAATGAAATGTTCATACGACTTTGGAAAACTCTTCAAAGTAATGACAACCATGTCCTCTTCCTCCATTGTGCGACCAATCACCTCCAACTAATCACGAATATCCTTAATCTTCGTTAGATGTTCTTGTAAGGATATTTTCTCATCCATCATGATGGAAAAGAGCATGTTTTTGAGAAAGAATGCTCTGCTCTTGTCGGAGGTTTCATGAAGGGCCTTCAGATGATCCCAGATTTCCATAGTAGTTTTGCCAGCCGGTACCTAATGTAGCTGCTCATCTGTGACTGAGAGTTTGATAAGCATGACGGCTTCGTGGTTGTGTTAATCCCATTTGTCATGGTCCTTTCCGACTACAGTGGGACGAGTTGACTTCCCCAAAACGACCTGATCGAGACACCGATATTCAAAGATCGTAATCATGCGCTGTTTCTAGGTGTTGTAATTCTTCCCGTTGAACTTCTAGCTGCTTTTGAGCATAATGTTCGTCAGAGATGCATCATGTACCTCGAGGTCAAATTGGTGAGGACAAAATAATTTACAGAAAACAAAAATAGGTTCCAGAAAATTTTGATGACACAAATTTCGAGGCATGGAAAACAAGGTACCCAGAAAAATCTAATGATGACCTAGTTGATATCTCGCAAAACCCTCAGAGAATTTGAGATCAAAATTTTTTTTCGACTTGATCTGAGGGTTCAAAACCCTAGTCGAATTCAGAAAAACCCTAGGCGGCCATTAAAAGAACCAAAAAATGCAGAAAAATGGTGAAAATTGCGGCTTGCAAGATCATAAAACACGTTCAGGAGGTGTAGAACCAAGTCGCGACCAGATAAAGAGTAAAAATCGTGCCCAAAGATGCAGAAAAGACACAAACTCTCCAAAAGTTTATTAGCGGGGCTGAGAAAAGATGCAAAAGCGTAAAATTCCTTGATGTGGGTTAAAACGCGTGCGGAGCTAAGGGCAAGAGGCGTCGAGGCTGAAGCGGAGAGGCAAAAACACCGAAACAAGCGGATGGCCCAGAAGAGGCCAAAAATTGGCGAAGGAAAATACAAATGCGTTGAGAGAACAACGCGATTTCTACCAGGAGATACGTGAACCGCGGAGTAAAGAAGCGAAAGCGTGTTTGAGGGAGATTAAAGCGACTCTTCAGAAAATACCAAGGTCGCACGGGATGCAGACACGAAACGCTAGCAGGAAAAAATCTAACAGAGGGCGCCCAAAATTTTTTAGAAAATAATTTTTTTCCAAAAAAAAACCCTTGATTTTCCCTGTAAATCAAAACGCGATTTTTCTCTTGCACAAAGCCCTACCAGAAACCCTAGTTTTGCTCTGATACCATGTGAATGGTAGAGAAATAAACATTCTACTATTAACATGAAAAAATGTTACATAATAAAGAGGTTACATATAATACTGTAGATATTAAATATCTACCTACCTACAGACTACTGTAGAAACAGTAGTAAACAAGCAAATAAAACAAAATAACATTGACCATTAACAATAATAATAATATTCTAACACAAAGAAGAGTAGAGTCGGGGGGCGGCGGGGTGAGGGGCGGGAGGAACGGCATGCTGGGATAGCATTTTGAAGTGTCCCACCCCAAATGGAATGATCTCTATTGTGATTTTGCTTGATATTTTAAGCGATCTTAGCAATTTGACACATTGTCATTTTGTCAAATAGATGGGATGAAAACTGAACTGAATATTTCAAATGTTTGATGTTTGCATTTCTCAAATGATAAACTCAGAAATAGTTACATTATACTTCCATTGCTTCATGCTAATAAATATGCATTACATTCATACTGGTTTGAACAGACTAAGCACAACTAGGATTGCATTTTCAGGTCTTTGAAGACTGTTTGGAATTATTATTTACAACTGTTATATGGTAATGAGACTCAGAAATAAACAGCAATAAACTACATTCAGATTTCAGACTGATAATACTCAGAAACAACAGTATTACAGAGGGAAGGAATACAAGGTTGGACAGCAGTTTGACAATCAGATATAATACTCAGCCTGAAGCTAACAGAGCACTATTTGTTGCTTTCTGAGTGATTTACATGCAATGAAATACAAGAGGAAACATTGCTCAGACCTGGGAATGAAAATAGCAACACCAATACTGTCTGAACAGCTTCAACTAAGCCCAGAACAATAGTATATCGGTTGCAACAACACACAGAACAAAGCATTAGCAGTAATCCCAGCTTAGAAGACCACCGCCCCTTGTGAAAAGTTGTAAATGAAGACACAAAATGCCAATATAGCTTCACATAACAGAATAATATTGTAGCGACACTGTTCATGTCACTGTAGTAGCAGATTAATACTTATGATTTTGCAATAATAAACTCAGGCATAAATAAGAATATTATTCAAAACCCTTGCCTGGCAAACACTTGATAATTTCTTGGAAAACTCTGTAATCTCGTTTGTCAATGATAAATTAAACTCAGATTTTCTGATTAAATCTTTAAACCTTTATTTTGAATCCTTTCCTATAAATCGATGAAGCACAAGCACAATCCCTGAAATGGAATTGTCTGCAAGCTCGCTTGGGAGATCTCACTCTTGAACCAAGCTATTCTTCTTGAGGGATTTCGTCCTCAAAAAGCTTGAGATTTTCACTACCAGCAAACCCTAGCTGAAACTCTTCACCAAATTCTCTCAAAACAAGAATAATAATCATGAATGAATAAAATGAGCTTCAAATGCCCTTTTATAATTCTCTACTTCACTTCAAATTCACATTTAACTTTTATTTCATTCAATTTACTTTTAATTTCAGTGCACAAGTTTATAATATAAAGTATGCTTTAAATGTCACTTATATCTCCCCTTTTAAAATGACACTTTAACTTATATTATACACTTTAAAATCACTTATCCCCTTTATAATAAAGACCCCTTTTAAAATATTCTAATAACACATAAAGTTAAATTATTTAATTTAACTTTATTATTTGACGTTATTAATACTAAATGCATAGGACCAATATTAACCAATATAACTCCAGGATATAGTTATGCCACCATGCCAAAAATAGAAAGTATGAGCAACACATCTGAGTGACTTACTAAAAATAGTAAGTGTGCATCAAAGTCTCCTGAATGGCCTTCGGAAGGTGCACCACAAATAAACTGGAACACTGAGTTGAAGAATACTGAAATAAGCACCAAAGAGTCTGCTAAAGAGCCAAAGATTACCCACAGAAGGGTCCCCTAAACACCCTATTAGCCTACGGGGACCAGTTGGTAGACTAACCACTGCATCTGACCACTGCCTAGGAAAATGAATCATTATACATCTTCATTGTTTCAGGTTGCACCAGATCGATGGGTGCTGGTCAAAGAGGGGTGCAATCAACGTTTGGTGGCCGAGCCCCAAGCTATGGCCACACACTCATTTCCTTTTAACATCCTGAGTGTCTACAGGCTGCGAAGTAGCATAAGCATCATCATTGGGAGTGAAATCAGAAGTCCTTAATCCAGCGATGACAGTTGGTACTTGTTTGGCGATTCATACATCCTTGAAACTATCAATGTATAGCGACGAGTCTGTAATGGTGTTGTGACAGCGAGATCATTTTTTGTATTGTCATTGGTGCGGATCTTGCATTTGTGTACTCAGACGATCAGACCCTCCTTGCATCCACCTGGATATTTGTGTTCATGAGATCTGTAACAGGAGTATCTTTGGGTGCACGACTATTATAGTGTATCGCTGTTAGCAATTGTTTTCCTGTAACTTGGTGCTGAATAAAGGTCTGTTAGTCATTGTTATCGACTTGCTGTTTGTATGCAGAACTGTGTTCATTCCATACCTGTTACTATTCACTACTCTGTCATTGTTTATGGTCATCTATTGGCTCAGTTCCAGATTCGTGGTTAGCAGATTTCTGTTATTATTCCCTATTAGTGCGTGGTTCTTTACAAACTTTTGTGTGGTTGTAGCCAAACAAATTTGCAGTAAGTTAGGTGAATCCGGTTTGCACACAAAAAGTTTAAAACTCATAAAGTGGGTACACTTTTACAGTGGCAAAGCCTGTCTAATCTTCTTCTCGGCTCACAACATGGCAACGTGGTTATCAAAGCATGCTTGATATGAAGGTAAAAAATGGACTTAAAATGTGGTGCATCTTATGATGGTTCCAGCCATTCAAAATTCTGCCCAGAAAGTCATAAATAGGCCAATTGTTAAGTGATTTCTGCCAGCCTGTCAAAGGGACATCAAAAACATGTATGATTAAATTTTAAGTGGCAAAAGCCACCAAACGTCCCCCCTAGCAGCTAGAAAGTGGGCTGTTTTTCTCCCAAAAATCAAGGCAAGTTCACATGTGCTGTTCACAACTTCACAGCAAAAACAAGGCCGATTCTTCTTATTTTTGCAGGTATTTGAGGATATTTTGAGACCATGTTTAAGGGTTGGCAAGGTTTGCAATAGCTTTTGAAGAGTCATTGGCAGGATTCCTTCCAAATCTTTCTTACTTGTCTTTTCTTAGCAGCTGTCATCTTTGTCCAAGCAGACTGATTGATCAAATCCAGTGCCCTAAAACCCTAGAATTTCCAAAAGATAGTTCTCAGTCCATCCAGAAGGAGATGACAGATTTGTAGAGGAATAGCAAGAAATTTTCAGGTGTAGCACATCATTTATTTTCATTTCTACAACAGAGAACTGCCAATAGTGAAGTTGTATAAGTTAATCTACCTAGCCACATGAATACTCCAGAAGGAGATGACAGAATCATAGAGGAATATCAAGAAATTTTCAGGTGTAGCACATCATTTATTTTCATTTCTAAATACCTACAACAGAGAACTGCCAATAGTGAAGTTGCATAAGTTACTCTACTTAGCCACATGAATACCCCACCTTATGAAGAATGTGAATGGCAAGGTCAAAGGAAGCTTTTCAGTGCTTCAGAGTCACAGGATTTCAAATTAGAGTATTGGCATGTCAACATGCTGGGATATCAAAAAACTCAACATGGTTAGGGTTTTGGGTTTTCTTCAGAAGATCCAGAGGGTTCAGTAGTTTCAAGTCAAAAGTTGCTTTAGTTTTTCACAAAGTTCTTTCAAGTGCAGATGACTATTTTTAATGGTGGATATATTAGGTAGATGCCAACTTCAGCAGTGGCTATTTCCAGGTGATGGAAAAGAGCCTATTTAAGGATTTTATTTTATAGTAATTGTGTTAGGATTAGTTTGTTTTAAAGTGGTTTTATTTTCACTTTTTTGCAGATAGAGATAGGATAATTTTACAATGATACTTTTTAGGAATATTTAATTATTATTTTTAAATCCCTGAAAGCGACCTTTATGAGCTTATAAATAAGTGCTTGGAACACATAAATTGTGAACGATAGTTGAAGCCAGACTTACGTTGTAGATATTGCTATTGTATTATTTAGTTGAAGTTATTGTGTTATCCAATGATTGCATGTTTGTAATTTCATCAAGTAAATTGAAAGGAGACTGCATTTAGTTGAGCTTGTATTGGTGAGATTATTCTTTCTAAATTGTAGCTTTGAATGCAATTTAGTTTTTTTTTTAATATGAAGCCATTTAATGTTTAATTTATTTAATATCTCCTATTGATATGAGTATTGATCTTTTCTTTAGCCAGTAGTAAGCATTCCTTTGTTTTTTGTCCAATATATTTTTGTCACAATTGAATACTAGTCTCTTCTTTAGCTTGTAGTAAGCATTCTGTCCAATATATCTGTGCTGTAGCCAAATAGTGGTCTTTGCTTTAGCCAATAGGAGGTTGAATTTATTCATTTGTGCTCGAATTATTTTAGCTTATATATAAAAATCTTGTTGCAGGGTTTGATTGTCAATAGTTTGACGCTTGCATTTGGGGCAAAACATTGTCAATTAGTAATTTACATTTATGCAAAATCCCCAATTGAAATCTTGTAGAATTTGCAAACTTGTGAACATTGTCTATAGTTAGATCTCAAGGAGTTTTCCCCTACAATTTGAAGAACAGTTCTACTATATGTGCTGTTCTGTTTGTGTAATTGTCTCTCAAGAGACAAATAAAAATGGTAATAGCTTTTGACGACTATACTAGGGAATAAGATACAACAAGCTGAGCTTGAAGTAGAAGACCTTATCAACTTTGATTAAAGTCTTTTCATCCTTGTTGATAAGGTATACATCAAATCATGCAGGAAGGTGTCATGCCCCTGCCATGATCAAATTGCAACACTAAAATGCCCATTTGGCAGCACTGGGTCTATTTCAGAAATGAGACATTTATTACATTCATACATTTACTCAAGATGGCCGACTATGAAAGAGAAATGTATTATATATTGTTTACTGGATGACCCATACTTTGGCCCCCTCTTAGTACTATATAAATATGTATTAATCCAGCCAACCCATACTTTCATGCTAGCCGACCATATCTTGGCACCTAAGTAAAAGGAAAATATGTGTATGTATTAATCGACCAAGAATGAAATAAAAATGAGTAAGAGTGGTATGAAGAATTAAAGAGCAGCGATTAATGTGAATAAGGTGCAGCGGTAATGTTAAAACTAAAAGAAGGGCAGCGATTATCTTTGATAATATGCAGCGATTTAATAAAGGCAACAGTCAAGACTTTAGGCAGTGATTCATTTACTAAGGAGTAGCAACTATAATTAGTCTTTAACGAAGCACTCTTTCCTTAACAAAAGGACATCTCTTTTCAAAGAGATGTGCCCCATCATTGAAATGTGAGGATATATAGGAACGTGGGGACATTTGGGGGAAGGTATCAATTGAGATGAATATGAGATGAAGAAGATCAAAAAATAGAAATCTGCATTCAAAAAAGTAGTAGCTATTAATACAATAAGTGATTGGTATGCATTTGATTGTATATGCATTTAATGTATAATCTTGATAGCATATAAATATATATAGCTAATCTCATAATGACTAATATGCAATAAGGAGAGATATGTTATGTCTAAATTAGTAAATAAGGGAAATAGTGAATTTATTTATATTATTATAATCTACATTGAAAGATCCCCAACCCAAATCTGATCTGATTTTCTAAGTTTTGTCTTTTCAAAGTCTTTGACCAGCGAATAGGAAGGTTTTGGTTTTGCGTTTTTCTGATTTTTTTGTGTGTTTTTGTTGAATGTTGAATTATGCGACAATATTGCAAACTAGAAAGAAGGAAATTGCTGCTAAAACTTAAATAAATCATACAATTTAATAGAAAGCAATAATGATGAATTTATTGGCTCAAATGTTATTGTACATACCACAAATCTGCATATAACAATCTGATATAAACTTGAACAGCAAAGACAAACCCTTTTCAACTTCTTCCTAGCTTCACAAATTTGCCCTAGGGTCTGATATGAATTTCCAGCTAATTGAATATGCAAATCAGAGCCACTAATTGGTATGAAACACTTCGTAGCACCTAGGGTTTGAAGCTTGTGATCTTGAAACGATGCAGCAAGCTGAGGTATGGTATAAAATGAGTTTCCAAGGCCTTGAGAAGGCCTATACTGCTTATGGATTCCCATGATTTGTTGCAATATGCTGATATAATACTGCTGCAAACTTAGATCTTAAAGATATATACCTGAAACTCATCCAATAAAGCCCAAATAAAGACCCAAGGTAGGCCCACCCCAAAGGTGAACTGGGTTCTCGTCCAATTCACGATAGCCCTTGAAAGTTTTCGTTCCCAAAAGGCTGAAACAATGCTAAAACCCTTCTCTAAAGCTCAACTTGCAAATTGCCTTTGTCAAAATGAGAATAAAATGCTCAAAAAGGAGCCCATCACATTGCTTTATAACCTCCATGAGCTTTTTTTAATAAAAAGCAATAAAATAATCCTACTTGAGGGTCTTTCCTCATCAAAAGAAGGGGCCACTTTTTAAAAACAACTTGAGTTGCTAGGATGGGGGCACTTTTCACTATTCACCTTATGATTTTTCATTTACTATTCACCTTTTACTATTCCATTAGAGCAAACCTTAATATTTTCACTTTAGCCCTAGATTCATAATTGAACTCCACATTGAAAGGCTCATAAGGCTCCCAACTAACTCCACAGCCCTTGGTTGGGTCCTCTAACCAGTCTGCTGACCTACAAGAACCCTAATAGTAGGCCCACCTTCGCTACGAATTGAGCTGTCTATGGAAGGGACATTACATACATCCTTTTATTTAATCAATCATGTGTAGGGTTGGCAAGGAAATATGAAGGGTGATATAGGTTCTCTCAATGTAAGTACACCACCCTAAGTTGGATGGAATTGTCTTGGTTGGATGTTCCTGCCACTTGGGGCTAGGGGGGTATGAGCACATGTCATGTCCCTTATCCTAATTTTCCCTAGAATTCACCTATTGATCACAAATTATAACAAATTAGGGTTAGGGTTTTCACCTTATCAATAAATATCTCTTTAATGATGTAATCTTGAATTGAATCCTGCATTCACCACATGAACAACATTCACAAATATGTATATATGCTTGTTAGGATTAGTCAATTGCATCACATTCATAAATTATCGATATTGCAACATATTAGGAAATTGGGAGAAGGGACATGGTTCGCCAGAAGCCATATGCCAAGCCTAAGAGGGTGTATACCACAGCCCTCCCCCTTGGCGACATGTACCTACTTTCCCCATCAATGTCTCAACCCCTAAAGACACTTTCCATGTCGTGGGATTGGGCGGAGGTCACAAATGGGCTTTTTGGGCTCCTACCACTTCACCCAAGGCCCTTCCTTTTTGAAGAATTGGGTGGAGGTCACAAGTGGGCTTCTAGCCCCTACCACTTCACCCTTGGCCCTTTCCATAGTAATTTTGATCCAATCATAAGACACTTGCCATCCTGTGGGATTGGGCAGAGGTTGCAAGTGGGCTTTTTGGGCTCCTACCACTTCACCCCAGGCCCTTCCTTCTTGAGGAATTGGGTGGAGGTTGCAAATGGGCTTTTGGCCCCTACCACTTCACCCCTGGCCCTTCCCACAGGGTGGGTTTCAGATAGTCAACGTAATTCTGATCCAATCATAAGAAATCCTTTTGTATTAACTTATAAGCAATATGCATATATAGGTAAACTATTACTTGCAGAAATTACACACTCAATATTCCTTTATTATGTAGGATCATATCTATATAGACGTAACATAATAAATAGCAGAAATACACTTGAATCTATCAATCGATTTGATAATAGTAAGTGGTGGTGATGAACTGGACTGATTCTCTCTTACTCTTGGTATGCATCTTTTTCTCCTTAATCGATCTGTTCTTAACACTCAGAAGATATCGTTATTGTAGATCAAACAATTAGAATCTATTATCCATACTTATACTAAGGCATCATAATTACTTATAAGGTTCAATAATTGCTGTGAACATCATTAGTGCATTATTGTATAGAATATATATATATATAGATATATAACTAGTTCTAATTAATTTCAATACTTCATATGAACATGTTGTTGGAAATGTTGTCATTGATGTCAAAGTTGAAAAGACAAAGATGTCATTCATGCAAAAATCATGTCAAGAAGGGTTTCAGCATATTATCAGTAATGTATAGATGATGCAGTCTCCTCTGGGAACATGTTTGCAGATGCTTTGTTGCAGCATCTAAACCCCTGGCTTTCTAGTCCATAGTCAGAGCTATCCAAGATTACTTTGGTTTGTATATAGCAGGCATAAAGTCTATATAAATGTAATCCAGATAAGCTGTAGTGTAATGTTGGATGACTTGCCGCATATGGAACATAAATAGAGTGCAAAAGGCACAATGCCATAATGGATGGTAAACAAGCAGATCACTAATACTTACTTCAGCATCTTCAGTGCAACTCACGGCATTTCCTAAGAGAAAGATTAATTAATCATGAAGAGATGTGACTGTGATGGAAGATACAATAATGTTACTAAACAAGTGATAAAGCAGCATGAACAGATTGCTAATGTTTGAAGAAGCACGACTTTTATGAGATGATGCAATTTCAGATTTAATAAAATAGAACAAAATCATTGAAAGACAAAACTCAATTCTTCAGATTAAACATAGCAATTAGAGTGAGTTGAATAAAGACAAAAGGAAAAAGACAATTAGAGTTGAATAAAGACAAAATGAAAAAGACAAAATGAAAAAGACAAAAAAAGAAAAAGACATGTCAGAAAAGACAAAGTGTTTAAAAGGCATCGATGTATTAAAGAAAGCAACGTTTCACTTCAAAGGATATGAATAAGGGATGCCACCCTTAACGTGGAGGTATGAGAACATATAAAAAGAGTGTGAAAGAGAAGTGGCTGTGTGTGCAATGTGTACGTGGGAAGAAAAGTTTATATCACCCAAACACGAGCAGGTGAAAAGAAGGAAAAACGTATCATTTATGTGTAAAGAATTATGGATTTTAATGAATATCATCTGTGATAGAAAAAGGAAGTAATCAGAGTTCGAGCAGGAGGACGTGAAAATGAACATCAATCAGTTTTAACAGCAGATGTATAAGCAGATATGAGCAGCAATAAAGGTTAAGACAACAATGACAAATTAATTAGTAAAGGTTAAGGCTGCAGTGATAAAGTAATGAGTAGAGATTTAAGTACAATATAAAATCAGTTGAATTTGAGCAGATTTAAAAAGGGCAATAAAGTGAATAAGTTTTTCAATGTATTATCTTTAAGTATTAAAGCAA